>PVKS010010487.1:0-42014 GCA_004027875.1 Aplodontia rufa | reverse complement strand
TAACTTAAAATCCTCTTTTCCTATAGGAATATCTTTAATTTCCTTGTCTTGCCTAATAGCTCTGGCAAGGGTTTCAAGGACTATATTGAACAACAGTTGGGAAAGTGGACAACCTTGTCTAGTACCTGAATTCAGTGGAAATGTTTTCAGTCTTTCTCAATTGAGGATAATGTTGGCTATGGGTCTGTCGTAAATGAATCTGACAAAGTTAAAGTACCTTCCATTGATCCCTATCTTTTCCAAATTGTTGAGCATAAAGTGGTGTTGAATTTTATCAAATGCCTTCTCTGTGTCAATTGAAATGATTATATGATTTTTGTTTTTAATTCTGTTTATGTGGTGAATTACATTTATTGATTTGTGTATGTTGAACCAGCCTTGTTTTCCTGGAATGAAGCCCACTTGATCATAATGTATTATCTTTTTAAAGTGCTTTTGTATTCGATTAACTAAAATTTTATTAAGAATTTTTGCATCAATGTTCATCAGGGAAATTGGTCTGTAGTTTTCTTTCCCTGACATGGCTTTGTTGGGCTTTGGAATCAGTGTAATATTTGCTTCATAAAAAGTGTTTTGGAGTGATCCAACTCTATCAATTTCCTGGAAGAGCTTGTTGAAGACCGGTGTTAGTTCTTCTGTTAAGGCTTGGTAGAATTCTGCTATATATCCATCCAGACCTGGGCTTTTTTTTGGGGGGGGGGAGCTTTGATTGCTGCTTCAATTTCGCTAACTGTAATAGGTTGGTTGAGGTTTTCAATGTCCTCCTGTGTTAAAGAGGGGATGTGGTGTGTATCCAAGAACCTGTCCATGTCCTCCAGGCTATCAAACTTGGCGGAGTATAAATTTTCAAAATGGGTTTTGATAATCTTCTGGATGTTGGATGAATCTGTGGTGATAGCCCCATTTTCATCTTTGATTTTGTTGATTTGCTTTATCTGTCAATTTTGTTCATTTTTTCAAAGAACCAACTCTTAGCTTTGTAAATAGTTTTTATAGTTATTTTTTGTGCTCAATTTCATTGATTTCAGTTCTGATTTTGGTAATGTCCTATCTTCTGTTAGCTTTGGGGTTGGACTGTTCCTCCTTTTGTAGTCGTTTGAGTTGAAGCATAAGGCTATTAATCTGATTTCTTTCTATATTTTTGATGTATGCACTCAGTGCTATAAATTTACCTCTTAAGAAAGCCTTCATACTGTCCCAGAGATTTCTGTATGTTGTTTTCTCATTCTCATTCAATTCCAAGAAATTCTTAATTTCTGCTTTCATTTCCTCTTTTACCCATCCTTCGTTTGAGAGGTAATTATTCAGTTTCCAAATATTTGAACAGTTTCTGTTGTTCTCTTGTTGATTGCTAAGATCATAGCATTATGATCTGACAGAATACATGGGATTATATCCACTTTTTATATTGTTAAGATTATCCTGGTGAACTAGGATGTGGTCTATTTTAGAGAAGGATCCATGAGCTACTGAGAAGAAGGTAAATTTAGCTGTCTTAGGATGGAATATTCTGTAGATGTCTGTTAAGCTCGATTGATTGATAGATTGGTTCAGATTGGAGACATCTTTACTGATTTTTTGTTTTGAAGATCTGTCTAGAGTTGACAGTGGTGTGTTGAAGTCCCCCAGATTTATTGTGTTGAGATCAAGGAGGGGATTAATGTCCTTAAGTATTTTTTCCATATATTTGTGGGGGTTGTAATTGGGGGCATAAATGTTAATTATCATTATATCTTCTTGAACAACTGCCCCTTTTAGAATGCTAAAGTGACCCTCTTTGTCTTTCCTGACTAATTTTAGTTGGAAATTGATTTTATCAGAAATTAGAATTGCCATGCCAGCTTGATTTTTTGGGCCACAGGCCTGGTAGACATTTTTCCATCCTTTCACTTTTAGCCTGTGTCTATTTTTGAGTGTCAAATGTGTCTCTTGCAGGCAACATATTGTTGGATTTTGTTTTTTGATCCAGTGGGCCAGTCTGTGTCTTTTGATTGGGGCATTGAGACCATTCACATTCAAAGTTAGAATATATATGGGAGGCTGATATTTTGTATCAATTACAGAGTTCTGAGTCATCTTGAAAGTTGGTTTGTGTATAATATGATTATTGACTCACCCTTGTTTAAGGATTTAGGATATCATTGCCATTTTCTTTTAATTGGAGAACATCCTTGAGGATGTTCTGTAGTGCATGATTTGTGTTCATATATCTTGCTAGCTTGAGTTCATTGTTGAAGTATTTAATTTCCCCATCACATTTGAAGCTGAGTTTTGCATAGTATATTATCTTTGGGTGGAAGTTGTTATTTTTTAACACTTGAAAGACATTGTTCCAAGCTCTTCTGGCCTTCATTGTTTGCTCTGAAAAATCCATGGTGATCCGAAATGGTTTGCCTCTGAATGTGATTTGGGGCTTTTCTCTAGCTGCTTTTAGAATTTTCTCCTTAATTTCTCTGTTGTTCATTTTGTATATGATATGTCTTGGTGAGTTTCTCAATTGATTAGGTCTATTTAGTGTTCTATAAGCATCTTGGATGTGATATTCTGTAGCAATAGTAAAATGAGGGAAGTTCTCACTTATGATTTCACTTAAAATGTTCTTGAAGCCTCTTGTTTGCTGTTCGGAGTTTTCCTCCAGGCCAGCGATTCTCAGATTATTATGCCTCATCTCATCAAATATTATTTGGAAGTTCTGATTATGTAATAAGCTGTTTATCTTCTTTGCATTCTACATTGTTTAGCCTATCCTCATTGTCCAATACTCATTCTTCAAGAGCTGGCATTCTATTTTCAGTGAAGTCTACTCTGGTGTTGGTATCTTGCAGTGAAGATTTGAATTGGTTAATTGTGTTTTTCAATCCTGATAGCTCTGCTACATCTCTTTTCAGATGTCTTTTTCTTTGTACAGCTGATCCTTCATCTCATGGAATTGTTCCCTTATTTCCCTGTAGAAGTTGTCTCTCATCTCTTGAAATTTTTCTCTGAAATCTTTCCTTATTTCAGCTCTCAACTCTTTGATTGCATTACTAATCATAATGTTGATACAATGTCTTTGGTTTTCATCTAGGGCTCCAGCTATGGGGTCCTTGCTTGGGGATCTGTGGAGTTGAGGAATGGAGTTATTTCCCCTTTTCCTCATTTTCTGAGTCAGAGAGCTTGTCTTGTACTCTTGGTGAAGTAATTGGAGCTTCTTATAGCTTTGCTTCATTGTGATGGTTTTCTTTGAGAGAGCTCTCACAATATATTATGTTAGCAAGCCAGTAACCCTTTTGAAGCATGTCTGTTTCTTCAGATAGTAGGGTCTCTCTGAAAGTGGGGAGAAGGAATGACTAGGAAGTCAAGATGTGACTTGGGGAGGTATAAAATCACTCCTGCCTTAGAGTAAAGAGAACAAGGGATTGGGGGGGAGTAGGTTATTCTACTAAGACTGAGACAAACATATAAATGGAGTGTGGGTAAGGTAAAGACTTTGGGTGAGGATGAGAAAAAAATGCTTATATTTAGGGATTACCAGAGTAGAGGGCAGGATGAGTTTAGTATGGGGAGTGATTACTTTCACTCACCAGAGGGTGAGGCTATTTTGCTATCATGGAATGTTTTCCTGATTGGAGCCCAGTGTTATAGAGATAGCAGTAGGGTTCAAGGAGATATAGAGAATGTAGGAGCCAATCACCAATACATACACATGGATAAATATTTACATCCACCAACACCAAATTCAGTATTAATCATAAAGCTAGAAAGGAAAAGAAAAAAACATATAAAGTAAAACAAAAACAATAATAAAAAAATTAAAAAGTAAAAATTCTTAATGGAAACTTGGAACTACAGACAGTAAGGGTGACTCTGGGACCTTTGGTAGGAGATAATCACTGTCCTTCTGGGTATCGATATGAATGTCTCTCAGTCTGTGGCTATGTGATCTCACAAAAAGGACTGAGTTATCCTGACTCCTGGGATTTCTAGGTGGGGCTTCCACTGAAGAGGACTGGTTCTGGTAAGCCCTGATGTTTGCCAGCTTCCCAGAGGAGCTGAAGCCACAAGAGTTAATGGGCAGGGAGTATGGATGATTTCTATTCTCCCCCTGCTGGGAGATGAATGCACTGTCTCTGGTGTCAGAAGACTCAGATGCTTTAACTTGTCATGTGATCCTTCTGGCTGAGGGGTGTGGACAGGGCAGGGAGTTGCTCCCCTTTATTCCACAAACTGACGACCTCCTAAGAAGGGTGGAGGGTGGGCCTGGTCCAGGCCTTCTCTTCCTGGATCAGACTGAAGCCTGTGGCCTTTTCCTGATGCAGTTTTCATAGGCTGCTCTAAAAAGCCAGGGGCAACTCTGTCCTGGGGCTCCCAATGGCGGCCGAGCAGCCTGTTCCACTGGGTGCCTCAGTGGGCCGCTTCCCAGCACAGCTCTCGCCCCCCGCAATGTGTGAGCTCAGTGGATGTCTGTTTTAATTAGGCAAGGGATGGCAGTGGTGTTTGGGTCGGTGGCTCTGTTCAGAGACACAGCAGCAGCTGCCACAGCTTGCAGCTGTGTCCCTGTAGCTGGTCTGCTGCGCGGGTGATGTAAGCGAGCCGACCTCCGTTCCTGGCAGGATGGATAAAATCCCTTTATCTCTCCTTGCTCTAAGGGCCGCTCACTGAAGGTGGCTCTGCCAGCATAAGGTAAACAGCCGAACTACTGTGTTCCTGGTGAGGCAGACAGAATCCCTTCTCCCTCTCCACACTTTGTCCGCTGCTCCACACTTAGTCAGCTGCTTGCAGGTGGCGTCTGCGCCGGCAGGAAGTTAGCACAGGCATCCCGTCCTGAGGGAACAGAAAGAATCCTCCCCTCCTTTTTTTTAACTCGCAGGACTCAGCTCCTTAGAAAAGTTTCACAAACCAGCACTAGAAGTTCCTGTATAAATTCCCCTGAACGCACCTTGGAAAATTGAAGATAAACTGGGATTTTCCCAGCCACACCGGAGCTGCCTCCCTTCAGCTAGCCATCTTCCCAGCCATCTCTATCTAGATCTTTGTAAGTGGTCTTCTATCCCTTTTATTTTTTCCATGTAGGTGTAAATCAATGAGCAATAATGTGTACTCTAATGTGTTTTTATATTATTTTCTTTTGTTTATTGCTGTATACTATTTTGTGACATTGCCCAAGCTACTCTTTGCTTCATCTTCATGAAATTGCTGTGCGGATTAAATGAATTAATACAATTATGTCCTGAGATATTGCCTAGAACACTCATTTGATTGTACAATGATCATTAGATATTATTACTTGCTACGGATTAATTCCAGCCTAACTTAAAGCCAAATCAATAGATGAGTCAGTATAGTGGACGAGGAAACTTGTTTTAGTTTCATTATTTGAGATGAAAGAAAAGTAAAATTTCAGATTTTACCAATGCACTCATTACTCTGTGCACTGATTCATGGTGGTTTGTCTTTAACCATTTGTATTTACTACCCACAACTGGTGCTAGAGGACATACAGATACTTTTAACTATAATTTCCAGATGCTAATGGTACACATTCTTCATTCTTTTAATTTCCCTATGGCAGTGAATATATTACAAATGAGTTTTTCATTCATTCTAACTAAATACATTCTCATGGCTCATGTTTTAGTCAGCTTTTTCATTGCTGCAACCAGAACACATGACAATGATAACTTGAGGAGGAAATGTTTATTTGGGACTCATGGTTTCAGAATCAGTCCCCTGATGGCTGACTCCATCACTCTGAGTCGAGTGAGGTAGAATATCATGGCAGAAAGGTGTGGATGAGGAAGGCAGCTCAAGACATGGCCATCAGGAAGGATAAAGCGAGACTCCTCACAAGGGACAAAATATGGGCCCCAAAGGCATGACCCCAGAGACCTACCTCCACCAGCCACAGCCTACTTGCCTACCATTTCCAACTGTATTAATGCACTGATTAGGTGAAGGTAATCATAACCAAATCATTTCACCTCTAAACTTTTTAATTGTCTTTCACATGGGATTTTGGGAGAAACCTCATAACTAAACCATAACAGCTCCTAATGCCTTGGTTGCAAGTATCTGTATGTCCTCTAGCACCAGTTGTGGGTAGTAAATACAGATGGTTAAAGACAAACCACCATGAAGCTGGCTTCCTTTATGTGCCTGCTTTCTATCTTTTCAAACCCTCGTGGGGAAAAATGATCAACAAATCAATAACCTGTGTATTCGCTCCAATTTTTCACATGTATACTGAATATTTCTGATGTGAACTGAGACTCATCATTCCTGCATGTAATGAGGGAAAGTCTGTACTTATTGTACCAATAATTGCACATACAATAATCAAAGTGCCTATATCAGAAAATGGACATTCTAGGAGATGTTTCAAAATGTGGCATAATGAGTCATAAAGAACAGAAAATAGAGACTAATATAATGTTTCTTGAACCTTTTTCTAATATATTGTGTTGACCAATGCAATGGAAATATAGATATTGTATGTAAATTTTGTATAAATGTTCTCAATTGTAAATATAAGAGACTAAATTGTCGTAATGTTTTTATATCAAACTCTTCCCAAGTCAGCACATTTTTTTTTACTGAGAAAGATCTCATTTGAAAACTTCTAAATACCTTTCAATGAATATTTACCAAAATAATAATGAAATCTAGCACAATTTCTGTATGAATTTTCAGGGTATCTAAACAAAACAAAAAAAAGCCCATAAGTTATTTTCAGTTCTGTACACAACATGTCTTTTCAGAAATGCTAGCCTGAATGATTATGGATGGAAAACTTTTTGAAGTTATGTCAAAGAGTAAAGGTATATCTGAAATTACAAAGAAATGAATTATCTGACATTTTCTTCAGGTTATACCCTCTACCAAACAATTTTTCTTATACTGACCTGGGTTTGTTCAATCATGAATGAGCAATAGCAATATTGAAAAATGGCAGTTAGAACAGGAGATATTATTCAGGTAATTTCATGTTTATATCCTTTAAAATGAAGATAAAATATTTCATTTTTCCTGAAATTGGCATTCATGCAATATTACCTGTAAAGAAACTCAATTTTCCCCTTAAAATCTTTGTTTTGTTGTAAAAGTTCTTATAACAGGAGTGACAATCAATGGCCACTTGTTTGGCATTTGAAGTGTTGGACAATTTATTGTACCAATCAGTGTTCTTCTAGTTGAATGTGACAGACACACAATTATTTAAAGGGACAATGCATTGTTTTGCTTCTTTTGATCACTCATTCAACAATGCTGCAGGAAAATCATGTCTATATCTTTGCCAAGGAGGAGATTGAATTACTTATCCTCCACTCTTTCTCAAAACATTGATTTTCTCTCTCTGTAAACCGATGTGCAGGTATAGCAAGTTGGAAGTCCAAACTCACATCTCGTTTGGCTTCTCAAAGGACGCTGAAAAATGTTTTCTTTGACCTCACAGTAAAAAAATCTAAGGGAAATGCTGCTTGACTCAGCTTGCCTTGGAGCCTAGTCTTAGGTAGAGGCATACCCTTTTCCTGCCAGCTGCTCCTGGGAGGAACACGATTTTATTGTCATCATTCAATACAAGCTATGTCAATTGTGAATAAGGAACTTTCTATCTCTTCATTTAATTCAATTAAATGCATTAAATATACAGCTTTTCTTTTCATTATCTATATTTTGTAGATCTTTACGTCTCATTTTAAGAATTTAGATAACAATACACAAGAGCTTTGCATGTGTTTGACCTTTTTATTTTTCAATTGACAACTTGGTGGTCTATCTTTATGAGGACATCAAGAACTGGGGGTTAGGGGTAGTGGAATTCCAGGGTAAGATAACTGAAGGGGACAGTGAATTTCTGCACCTGAAGTGCCTGATGGGAGGATGCCAGTTCCTGGAGTGTCTGTGATCCTGTGCTTTCCATTTTGGGAGGAACTATTCAGATTTTGTTTGTTGCATGAAAAAGTGTTTTAAATCTTCCTAGGTCACAAATATCAACTGGAAAGAACTAGCTTCACTAGTTTTACCCCAGATCTATCTGGAAGAGAATCTGAATACTTATTATCAGACAAGTCTGGTTAACACTGAGGAGGAAATAGACAATGTTTTAAGCAAGATAAATGGATTAAATTGTCATTTTCTCCCTTAATGGGGGAATTTTGCTAACTGGTCTATGCAGAGCAATAAGGAATTGAAGTGAACTTGTTATTTATATACTTATTTGTTCTCTTACTTAAAGCATTGTTTTCAGGATAATTAGCATTGCTTTTAGTTCTAAAAATTTTCATGAGTAGACTTGTTAACAAAAAAATTATATTCTCATATTTCCATGGAAATATTCTTTAAATCTATGAAAGTATTCCAATAAATATTGTGAAAGGTTTTTGTATACACATTTATTTATACTTAGAATTACTTTATTTGATCTTTCTTAGAACTCTGTGAGTGGGGAGGGAACATGGCGACCACCCCACCACCAGTGACCCTGCGATGCTCCTGAGAAACACTTCACGCTGCAGGAGTGGGAGGCAGTATTCTAAGGTAGGACCAAGCTCTCAGTGTGGGGGAACATTACCCCCTCTCTAAATTTTAACACCAAAGGGAAGGAGTCTTGCATTAACAAATCTAAATGACAAGGTTGTCCCACCTGTTCAGCTCAGTTGGCTCCACAGCGTGGGGTGGGGGGAGCTACCCCAGAGGGGAGGAAGCGGCACAAGTATCCTAACCTGGTTGCAGCAGCGAGCGGGCAACGCCTTCTAGCCCGCTAGCTTGTGATTCCCAAGAGCTGATCCTATAGCTCGGGGACTTAGGTGCTCGCAATAGCGAACCTACAGCTGCCTGTGCACCCAGCTGGCTGGCTCCGCCCTCCAGTTTGAGGCTTCCCTGAGGGTGGGCCTGGTCTCTCACTCGGCAAAAGTTAAACCAGATCCATCCTCTGTGTGCACCAACTAGGGGCCGCAGTCCCATGGTCAGAAAAACAGTCTTAAGCGCCCTGTGACCTGGCCATCTGCCCAGGGGGCTGTGTGGAGCTGGGAACCTCACTGCCCAACTCCGGTGGCCAGCTCCATAGCCAGGGGTTGGGGAACCTCCCTGGAGGCCAGAGGCGGGGAAATGGCACAAGTTCTCTAACTCTGTCACTGAGGGCAACACCTTCTCACCCATGCTCACAGTTGGCAAGAGCTGTCTCAAGCCCTTTGACTTAATTGCTTGCAATAGTGAACAAATAGTTGTCAGTGCATCGCAACCGGTGGCTCCACCCGCCATTGTGAGGTCTCCCTGAGGGCGGGGCTGGACACTCGCAAAAGTGAAACCAGATCCATCGTTTAAGCATAAACTTGGAACCTCAGCCTCCAAGGTCAGAAAAACAGAATTTACCACCTCATGACCTGGCTGTCTTCCCAGGGGGCCGTGTGGAACTGCAAGTCCCCTCTCCAGCTTGTGGATCTTACAGTCAGTGACCTCCTGCCCGCCTTCTCACATGCCTGAACAGGAGGAGCCTGTGAACAGTTCTTGGCACAGTAGGGCATACCCTTCCCAAGGGGTCCACCTGCCTCAGCCTCTCCAAAAGCTGCCCGTAACTCTCTAACAAGGTAGGGTCTGACATTAGCCTCAGGAACCTTTGAACAAAAGGGGTAGCCTTGGCTCTCCCTCAGCCTCTAAGCACTGTGCATAGCCAAGGCTGAACTCTTCAGGTGGGTGCCCCCTAGTGCTTGTAATTGAGAACCACATAAACACTGGCACAACCTGGACCCTCCCTCCTTCACATCTTCCCTTGCCAGGTTTGTGTCAACCCCACAGAGCAGTTCTTGGGGCTTCTGAACATCATATGACACCCAGAGTGGGTCATCAGTGATTCCGGGGAAGCAAGTTTCAGTCTGGTCACTCTCCTTGGAATAGTCATAGCCCCATACAATTACACTAGGATCTACTAGACTGCCTACTGCTTCTGAGCCCCTGGCTCAAGAAGATCAGGAGTGTGGACAGGCAGAAAATAATCAGCCCAGGAATGCAGCTCAGGGGGTGCTGAACTCTATCCTCACAAGAAGCAGGAGAGGGCAGGATCTTCTACCCCTCTGCAGCAGAAAAGTTTGAGGAGATCCTCCAGGAAAAACCAGGTCATGGGAGATAACCAAACTGCATCTCCCCTAATAAGCTCAACTGTGAAAAATCCCCAGCTAGATGTCAGTTTTGAACACTCCCCCCATGGAACACACTGACTTAGGGGGCAAAAAATCAGAACTTTCCCAGCTAGTTTTTTGCATGTTTTTAAAATGGGGATTCTGCTGCTGTATAATATTTTTAATTTGTTCAACTTTCAACTTTTTAGCGTGTTTTTTTTTCTGTTTTTGTTTTTTATTAATCCTTTTTTGCTTTATGGTTAATACTGAATTTGGTGTTCATGAATGTACATATTTATCTGTGTGCATATATTGGTGATTGGCTCATACTCTCTCTGTGTATTCTTGAACTTGACTTCTGTCTCTATAGCATTGGGATCCAACCAGGAAAATACTTCATGATAGCAAAATAGCCCTCAGTCTCCAATGGGCAAAGAGAACTGTGACCCATACTAACCTCTTCTTCCCCTGTACTCTGGCAATTACTAAATATAAGCTGGTTTTTCTCTTCCTCACCCAAAATCTTTACCCCACCCGCACCCCATTTCTATGTTTTCCTTATTCTTAATCAAATAACCTACTCCCCCCTAATCCTTTGTTCCTCTTTATTCTAAGTCAGGTGTTCTAATTTACTTCCCCAATTCACCACCTTGACTTCCTAGTCATTTCTTCTTCCCACTTACAGAGGCCCTGCAAACTGAAGAAAGAGACATTCTTCAAAATGGATACTTGCTTGCTATCATAATATATTGTAAGAGCTCTCTCAAAGAAAACTGATCCTATAGGTGCTAATTATCATCTTAACTGTTTTAGTTTAAACTGTCTAATATATGCACCTATAGGCTCTCAAGCTGTCACTGATTGGTCTGGCACCTATAGGTCTGAGCTGCCCAATTAGCACCCCATCCCAACGAAACAAAACCATAAGAAGCTCCAATTACCTCTGCAAGAATAACATGGTCAAACTTCAAGTCACACCCCATATTTCTGAAAATGAGGAAAAGGGGAAATAACTCTCCTCCTCAACCTCACAGCTCCGCATCCATGGATCCCATGGCTGGGGCCCTAGATGAAAACCAAAGATATTGCATCAATATTATGATTAGTAACTCAATCAAAGAGTTGAAAGAACAATTAAGGAAAGAGATCAGAGAACAATTTCAAGACATGAGAGACAATTTTTATAAGGAAATAAGGGAGCAAATCCATGAGATGAAAGAACAACTCTACAAAGAATTAGACATTCTGAAAAGTGATGTAGCAGAGCTATCAGAATTGAAAAACACGGTCAACCAAATCAAATCTTCACTGGAAGACACTAACACAGGAGTAAACTCCACTGAAAATAGAACTTCAGCTCTTGAAGAATGTACATCAGATAATGAAGACAGGCTAAGCAATGTCCAGTTCAAAGTGGATAGACAATAGAAGAAACTTACAATACATGATCAGAACTTCCAAATAATATTTGATGAGATGAGGAGAAATAACGTGAGAGTCATTGGCCTGGATGAAAACTATGAACAGCAAACAAGAGGCATTAAGAATCTTTTAAGTGAAATCATAAATGAGAATTTTCCTCCCCTTACAATTGACCTGGAATGTGACATCCAAGAAGTTTATAGAACACCAAACTGGCCTAATCAAATGAGAAACTCACCAAGAAATATCATATACAAAATGAATAATAGAGAACTTACAGAGAGAATTTTAAAAGTAGCTACAGAAAAGCCCCAAATCACATTCAGAGGCAAACCAATTAGGATCACTATGGATTTTTCAGATCAAACAATGAAGGCCAGAAGAGCTTGGAATAATATTTTTCAAGCTTTGAAAAACAGAAATTTGCAGCCAAAAATAATATGCCCTGCAAAACTCAGCTTTAAATGTGATGGAGAAATTAAATACTTCAATGCTAAACTCAAGTTAGCAAGATATATGAACACAAATCCCACACTACAGAATATTCTCAAGGATATTCTTCATTCAGAAGAAAATGTTAATAATACCTTAAATCCTTAAACAAGGGTGAGTCAATAACCACATTACACACAAAATGACTTCCAAGATGATTCAAAACTCTGTAATTGTCACAAAGTCTGAGACTCAGCCTCCCATATCTATTTTAACTCTGAATATGAATGGTCTCAATGCCCCGATCAGAAGTCACAGACTGGGTCACTGGATCAAAAAACAAAATCCAACAGTATGTTGTTTATAGGAGACACACTTAACACTCAAAAAATACACACAGACTGAAAGTGAAAGATTGGCAAAATGTTCTCCAGGCTTGCAGCCCAAAAAAGCAAGCTGGTATAGTAATGCTAATTTCTGATAAAATCAATTTCCAGCTAAAATTAGTCAGAAAGGACAAAGACGGACACTTTATCATACTAAAAGGGACAGTTCATCAAGAAGATATAATGATAATCAGCATTTATGCCTCCAAACAACCCCCACAAATATATGGAAAAAATAATTAAGGACATTAATTCCCTCATTGATCTTAAAACAATAATACTGGGGGACTTCAATACACCACGATCAATACTAGACAAATCATCAAAACAAAAAAATCAATAAAGACATCTCCAATCTGAACAATTCTATTAATCAATATAGTTTAACAGACATCTACAGAATATTCCATCCTAAGGCTGCTGAATTTACCTCCTTCTGAGAGGCTCATGGATTCTTTTCTAAAATAGACCACATCTGAATTTACTGAGGTATTCTTAACAAATATAACAAAGTGAACATAATCCCATGTATTCTGTCAGACCTCAATGTTATGATCTTAACAATCAAAAACAAGAGAAACAACAAACTACTCAAATACTTGGAAATTGAATAATTACCTCTTAAACGAAGGATGGATAAAAGAGGCAATGAGAACAGAAATCAAGAAGTTCTTGGAATTGAATGAGAATGAGGAAACAACATACTAAAATCTCTGGGACAGTATGAAGGCATTCTTAAGAGGTAAATTTATAGCACTGATTATATACATCAAAAATCTAGAAAGAGCCCAGATAAATAGCCTTATGCTACAACCCAAATGCTACAAAAAGAAGAACAATTGAATCCCAAAGCTAATAGAAGACAAGAAATAACTAAAATCAGAACTGAAATCAACGAAATTGAGAACAAAAAAAAAATACAAATTATTAACAAAACAAGGAGTTGGTTCTTTGAAAAAATAAGCAAGATTGACAGACCCATTGCCAACCTCACTAAAAGGAAGAACAAAGTGAAGCAAATCAGCAAAATCAAAGATGAAAACGGTGATATCACCACAGACTCAACCAAAATCCAGAAGATTATCAGAAGAACCTATTTTGAAAATTTATACTATGCCAAGTTTGATAATCTGGAGGACATGGACAGGTACTTTGACACATACGACATCCCCTCTTTAATGCAGGAGGACATTGAAAATCTAAACCAACCTATCACAGATAGCAAAATTGAAGCAGCAATCAAAGCTCTTCCAAAAAAGAAAGGCCCAGGACTGGATGGATATATGGCAGAATTCTTCCAAGCCTTCACAGAAGAGCTAACACCAATCCTCTACAAGCTCTTCCAGGAAATTGATAGAGTGGGAACACTCCCAAACACTTTTTATGAAGCAAATCTTACACTGATACCAAAGTCCAAAAAAGACACATCAAGAAAAGAAAACTACAGTCCAATTTCCCTGATGAACATAGATGCAAATATCCTTAATAAAATCCTAGCTAATCGAATACAAAAGTACATTAAAAAGATAATATATCATGATCAAGTGGGCTTTATTCCAGGAAAACAAGGCTGGTTCAACATATGCAAATCAATAAATGTAATTCACCACATAAATAGAATTAAAAACAAAATTCATATAATCATCTTAATTGATGCAGAAAAGGCCTTTGATAAAATTCAACACCACTTTATGCTCAAAACTCTGGAGAAGATAGGGATCAAGGGAAGTTATTTTAATGTGTCAGATCCATTTACGGCAGACCCATAGCCAACATTATCCTCATTTGAGAAAGACTGAAAACATTTCCACTGAATTCAGGAACAAGACAAGTTTATCCACTTTCCCCACTCTTGTTCAGTATAGTCCTTGAAACCCTTGCCAGAGCTATTGGGCAAGACAAGGAAATCAAAGGAATTTGTATAGGAAAAGAGGAAGTTAATTTATCTCTATTCGCTGATGACATGATTCTATACCTAGAAGAACCAATAACATCGGCCAGAAAACTTCTAGATCTTATAGGCAATTTTAGCACAGTAGCTGGCTACAAGATCAACTCCAGTAAGTCACTAGTGTTCCTTTACTCCAGCAACAAATCTGAAGAAGAAGAAATCAGGAAATCTCTCCCATTCACCATCTCCTCCAAAAAAACAAAATACCTGGGCATCAACCTTACAAAGGATATTAAGGAACTCTACAACGAAAACTATCAAACACTAAAAATAGAAATTGCAGAATTCCTGAGTAGATGGAAAAACATTCCATGCTCATGGTTAGGCAGAATCAATATAGTAAAAATGGCCATTCTACCCAAAGCCCTATACAGATTTAATGCATTCCCAATAAGATACCAATGTCATTCTTCACAGATATAGTAAAAGCAATTCTCAAGTTCATATAGAATAACAGAAGTCCCAGATTAACCAAAACGTTACTCTGAAGGAAGGAAGGAGTAGGGGGTATCTCAATCCCTGACCTGAAATTATACTACAGGGCTGTAGTAGTAAAAACAGCATGGTATAGTTATCAAAACAGAACTGAAGACCAATGGAATAGAATAGAAGATCCTGAGACAAACCCCCATATATTTAATTATTTGATATTTGATAAAGTGGGCAAAAACATAGTGTGGAAGAAAGATAGCCTATTCAACAAATGGTGTTGGAAAAATTGGACAGCCATGTATGTGTAGACAACTGAAGCTGGATCCTTACATTTCTCCCTGCACAAAAATTAAATCAAAATGGTTCAAAGATCTAGATATTAAGCCAGAAACTTTAAATTTACTAGAAAAAGAAGTAGGATCAACACCACAGGACACAGCAGTAAGTGGAGCCTTCCTTAACAAAACTCCCATGGCACAAGCAGTAAAGTCAAGAATAAATGAATGGGATGCAATTAAACTAAAAAGCTTTTGCACATCTAAAGATTTAGTCAAGAGTGTCAAGAGAGAACCTACAGAATGGGAGAAAATCTTTGCCCTCAGACAAAGGGCTAATATCCAGAATATAAAAAAAACTAAAAAAAAACTAAACACACAAAAAAATCACAAATAATCCCATCAATAAATGGGCTACAGATATAAAAAGAAACTTATCATCACAGGAAGTTCAGAAAGCCCATAAATACATGAGAAAAATGTTCTCTTTCATTAGCTATAAGGGAATTGCAAATTAAAACTTCAATGAGATTTCACCTCACTCTTGTTAGAGTAGCAAAAATGAAGAATACAAACATTGACAGATGCTTGAGGGGCTGTGGGAAAAGAGGAACAATGTCATATTGCTGGTGGGACTGTAAACTGATTCAGTCATTCTGGAAAGCAGAATGGCTCAAAAAATTAAGAATATATACACATTTTATATTATTTTGTTAAAATCTTGTAAGGTTGCTCAAAAATAAAAAAATTAATAAAAAAAATTAAGGATGGAACCACCTTATGACTCAGCTATCCCACTCCTGGGTATTTTCCCAAAAGAGTTAGAATCAGCATATTATAATGATGTGGCTTCCTCAATGTTTATAGCAGCTCAATTTACTATAGCTAGATTATGGAACCAACCCAGATGCCCCTCACTTGACAAGTGGATACAAAAACTTTGGTACGTATATACAATGGAATACCACTCGGCCATTAGAGAAAATGATATCATGGCTTTTGAAATCAAATGGATGGAGATGGAAAAAATTATGCTAAGTGAAGTATATCAATTTCAGAGACTCATGGGCTGAATGTTTTTCTCTCATTTGTGGAATCTAGAATGCATCTGGAAACAGTTTGTTAGATGGCTAAGCTAATTATAACCTCAAAATATATGAATTTTTACACAGAGATCATTGCCTAGGATACCTGGAGGCGCGGGGAGGCAGGGTTGGGTGTGGGGGAGGGATTAGGAAAGATATCTAGGAGACTGAAGGGAGGGAATTTGGGGGAATCACCTCAGAAGGAGATCTCTGATCTCCATGAGATGTCCATTTAACACAGGGATTTTTCAGGAGGAAACAGAATCACAGAGAATCCAAGGGGGGCATCCATGACATGGCAGGAATCTTGGCTAACTATGTAAATATACATTTGTTCTTGATTGTTTGATAATTATTTCCCCCTCAATTTTAACTTCATATTAATCTAATACAAAAAGAAAAAACTCTAGGAGGGGCTGGAGATGTGGCTCAGTGACAGAGCACTTGCCTGGCATATGTGATGATCAGAGTTCCAACCCCAGCACCACATACACAACTAAGTGTTTGAAAAACAAAACCAGATGAAAAAAATAAATAAAATTGATTCTCTCTTTGTAAAAAACTCATAACTTCTCTATGAGATTATTAATGTCCGTATTTTCTGCTCTTGATAGAAGGCAGCTATTGAAGTTCAGAAGGAACATGTCATTGCTTAGGGTGACAGAGCAGGGGCAACACAGAACTTCCTCATCAAATTTCCTCACTCCCAATGCCTACTGCTTCTCGCTGATCAGCAATTAGAAACAATGATATTGCAGCCTTTGAAGGTAAATAGATGGCTGTGGAAGAAATTATCCTGAGTGAAATAAACATAACCCGGAGAACCAAGAGTTGAATGTTTTCACTCATCTGTGGAGGCTGGAGCTAGACCTTGGCCATTGAGAAAGGAGGTCTATTATCATGTTTTAAATCTGGATAAGGTGTAATGTCATACAACCTAAGGCATTTGTAGAGATGTATTAGGAAGGGGGGGTAAATCTAATTTTCAGAATTTATATATATTATATTATTTCATTAGAAGCTTGTTTGTTCAACAAAAAAATTTCTGAATAAATTAAAAAAAGAATTTTTAAAAGTTTGAAGTTATGTGCAAAGTAAGTGATATGATGATATGCTTCTGGGATGTGGTGACCCTTCCTCTCCACATGATTTATCATTATCTCCCTTTTGATTGATTGATTAATTGATTATACCAGGGGTTGAATACAGGGGCAGTTAACCACTGAGACACATCCCCAGCCTCTTAAACTTTTTTTTTAATTTTGAGACAGATTCTAGCTAAGTTGCTAAGGGCTTCATTAAGTTGCTGAGGCTAGGTTTGAAATTGCAATCTTCCTAAGCCTCCCAAGCCACTGTGATTAACAGTGTGTACCACCATGCCAAGCATCTTTTTATTTATTTTTTCTTTTTTTTCACATTTTTATTGGTGCATTATATTTGTGCATATGATGGGATTTGTTACATATTCATACATGCACACAATATAACAATATAATTTGGCAAATATCACTCTCAGCAATTCTTTCTTTAGTTATATCATAGGTATTTTTCTACTATTGAAAAACTTTCAAAAGTGAAGTTCTGGCAATACACCCATGTTTATTCTTGATTAGGAAGAAGAAAAGTGTGTAGAAGTGACTTGTTTTAAAATTATGTAGTGGTTAAGAGTTTAAGATAGAATAAGGTTGTAGGAATGCATGTATATATCTCAAAGAGACCAAGATAATTGGAATTTAAAGCTGGCTCTTTCCATAGCTTCTTGTATGATGTTGAGCCCATAATTTTACTTTTTTAGTCTTTAAACTTATACTTAGGGAAATAGTATAAACTAAATTAGCAGTTCATACATATTTCAATATAAAAGACATATTTTGCAGTTTTTTCATCTTCTAATTAATCAAAAGATATATAGCAGATATGATTACATATTATATATACCTGATCAATCAGAACTTTTTCTGGGATGGAATAGTTATTCACAGCAGTGTGAAATTCAATTCCAACTGGAAATGAAAATCCTGGCCTACTGTTTAGTCTGTACAAGGACCACAAAGGCAGCATATTTTGAGCATCCCTTAGGCCTGTTTCTATTCTTTCAATGTCTCATAGGCATTGTCTCTGCTTGGCTGTTGCTGGCCCAGATGATCTTTTCCAGGACCAGTATTTGAGTCCATAAATTTTAATGAAAACCAGCAAATTGTACCTTGAGATAAAAACTGGAAACAGAGGGGCTGGAGCAGTGGCTCGGAAGTTGCGGCGCTTGCTCAGCAAGTACAAGTACACAGGTTCACACCCCAGCACCCACATACACAACTAAGTGTGGGAACAACAAAGGCCATGTGAAAAACTCAATAAAAAATGATTCTCTCTCTCTCTCTCTCTCACTGTCCTTCTCTCTTAAAAAATAAAACACAACAACAACAACAACCCAAAAAACTGGAAACAGAGGGGTTAGAGCAAAAATAAGAGGCTATATTGATTATGAGCTATTAGACAAGGAATTACAAACTTTGGAAAATTTTCTTTAACTGTAGTGTGAAATAGCAAGCAATTCCATATTTCTGGAACGTTTTCAAGATGAATGTTGAAACTCTACAAGAAATAATTTTTATATACTTTCTTCTTCTAGACTATGGGATTTAAAGCATTTCTTTCTTTCTTTCTTTCTTTCTTTCTTTCTTTCTTTCTTAAAGAGAGAAGGACAGTGAGAGAGAGACAGAGAGAATTGGTTTTTATTGAGTTTTTCACGTGGCTTTCATTGCTCTCACACTTAGTTGTGTACTTAGGTGCTGGGGTTTGAACCTGTATACTCGTGCATGCCGGGCAAGTGCTGTAACCGCTGAGCCACCACTCCAGCCTGATTTAAAGCATTTCTCAGAGTTCTTAAGAATACAATTTTTAAAAGGATGTACTGTATTCCTCCTTTACCTACAGTTCCATTTTCCGTGGTTTCAGATTTCAGTAACCTGTGATCAACCCTGGTCTGAAATTATTAAGCACTAAATTCCAGGAGTAAACAGCTGTTATATTTTAAATTGTAAACCATTCTCAACAGTGCCGTGGACTTTCATGTCCTCCTGTTCTGTCCCTGTGATGTGAGCCACCTCTTTGTTCAGTGCATTGATACTGCAATATGCTACTTGCCATTACACACTTAGTGACTGCCTCATTATAAGATCAACTGTCAGTGCTGCATTCAAGTACAATAAGATATTTTGAGAGAAAGACCACATTCACATTTTGGTTTTCTTTCTGTTTTGTTTTTATGTGGGGCATCCAACTCTGGGTCTTGCAAATAAATGCTGAGCATGCATTGTTCTAATGAGGTATCCTCCCAATCCTACATAATTTTTATTACAGTACATGGTTAATAATTGTCCCACTAAATTATTAACTATTATTGTTAATATCTTACTGTGCCTAATTTTTTAACTTTACCATGTATCTGTATGTATAGGAAAATGTGTAGTAATGTAGGATTTGGGACTATCCATGGTTTCAGGTTCTCACTTTAGGTTTTGGAATGTAAATACGTTGGATAAGGAAAGACTATCATAGTTAAAAAAAGAAAATAAAAAATCCAAGGGATAGACTAAACAGAATGGGAACATTATCAATCACACCTAATAACACTTGCATAATGATCTCAGAAGAGACAGAGTTCCAAACCATAATTCCTTGATTCTCATGCTCTTTCATTAGTTTATTAAATGCCTATCAAAATTTGATCATCTCTAGGAAAGCAATTTCTTAACTTGATAAATTTTAGAAGCCACTTCATCTAATTTTTTCAGTCAGAACTTTCTATGTCATATCAATTTTTCCCAGTTTTTCAGTCTTTTCAAATAATAATTTTGTGACAAAGGTATAAGCTATTAAAAAGAGATAAAGTCATTTGATATAAAAGTTTGTAAAATAGATTTGAACACTCTTACCTTTTTACTAGTGGAAGAATTGTCTTAGATAATTTGAAAAAATATAGATGGAGTTAAAATTAAAGCCTTTTTACAAATTCTAGCTGGCCTGGATAAAAAGTGAGAGAAATATTCAGGAAACAAGAAACACAAATAAAATCGCTGTCCCATAGAGGTAAGCAAACATCAAACATGCCAGTTGCCTGAGCCACACTAATGCCCGGATATCTGAGCTTTGGTTCAGGTATAAAATGCAGTAAGAAGAGGAACTCTGGGCCCACTTAAGGTGGGTTTTCTGGTCAAAAACGGCATAAATGTGAGAATTCCAAAAAGTTATGTAGGCAACCTTAGAGAAGTGATAAACTTAGAGAAAGAAAAATGAAATACACCACAAAGAGAGAAAGAAAATATATATATTATTTCCCCAGAGGGAAATATATAAATATATAATTATATAAATATATAAATTTATAAATATATATATAAATATATATATTTATATATTCAGAGGAAAAGAAAATAAAACTAACGGAGATCTACAAATACTCAAAATATTAGAATTATTTACATTTACTATATAATATTTTTATCATCTTAAATAAAGAGATATTTGAGAGTATGAGTAAAACAAGAGTTACCATAATTTACCAGATAAAACATTAAAGCAAAAACAAACCTAACTTATAGAAGAGAAAAGTCAAATATCCTGATAAACATGTTCCAAATTTGTGGTTAGGGTGCTCAGTTTGTTGAATCTGAGTTGTAAGACAGTGAATTGAGGTGTGGTGTGTGAATTATATATCTGTAAAACCGTTACAAAGGATATGCTATGTGCACTTTTGTAGCTTTGTAGAATTTATTCTTCCATTCCCAGAGGAAAAAAATCATGATCCTAGGGAAATCTTTAAACCTTTTGAAATAGAAAGAGAGAGAGAGAGAGAGAGTGAAAGAGAGAAAGAGAAAGCATCAATATAGCTGAGAGGAGTTAGATTAATTTGAATTGAATTTTTCACTGTTATACATGTGAGTTTGAAATAACAAAAAAATAATGTGTTACACAAAATAGACTTCATCTTTCTGTAAGACAAATGTAGTAGATAAAACCTGGAAAATTAAATGATTTTTTTTGAAAATTCATAATTTTTCTGGAATCAGCCTTCCTTATCAAGGCTTAAAATACAAATTATGTGATAAGTGTATCTGCCAAAATAAAAACCAAATTAATTGGATTCAGAATATAGAGTAGTTCATATATTGATTGTGTATTTGGACTAATTTGCTAAGCACATGAAAATTCTTTTTAATATTGTTTTAAATTCAAATATAATTTATATTCAAAGAAATGTACAAATGTTAAATTCAGTTATGAATTTTAGAAATTGCATAAAATCATATATTATCTTACCTACACATTATTACATATATAGTTCCCATAAGCCCAAAAATATCACTTGTGCCCCCTTAAAGTCAATCTCAGCTTGGGCAGGAGACCTCAGTTGTTTTGAAATTTTTCACTGAAGATAATATCTTATGATTCTATTTTTCCATTTATTGGAATAAATTTCATGCAAGTGGAATGATATAGAATGTCTTTGTGTAGGGGGATCAATTTCCAAGTTGGTCATGCCATTTTATCTTCCCATTAGTCTTCCCAGCGTAGGAGAGTTTAGCCACTCCACATGCTTGCTATCACTTGTTATTAGTCTTAATTTCAATCATTGTGGTTCAGCATATGATAGTATCACATTGAAGCTATAATTCGCTTTTCCAATGAGGTTGAAAACAGTTTTCATGGGATTATAAGTCATTGGGGAGTAGACCTTGGGGGAGTACCATTTTTATTTGGGTTTTTCTTCTCTTCTGTCACTTGGTTATAGAACTTGCTTATATATTTTTGATTGAAATTGTTTATAAATGGTATTTATTATACATCTTTCTAGTTTATGATTCTTATTTTTACAATATAAGCAAAATGTCTTGATGTTGATAAAATGTTTTCAATTTATTTGCTTCTTTTTGTGTCCTGTTTATGGATTTTGTTGTCCTCTTCAAAGGTCATTACAAAGTTAAAAAGCTAACCTACATTTTTAAAAAAGATTTACAATTAAAAGTTTTATGTTTAGTTTTGGACTATCTCAAACTAAATGTGAATGGCTTTATATGGTCAAGTTTAATTTTCCATATATATATATAGCTAGTTGTTTTATCACGGTTTGTTCAAAGCCCCATTTAACTGTATTGACACATTGCTGAAACCAGTTGTTTGCATGTGTTAGTTTCTTTCTTGTAAAAGCCCTTTCACTGTGTTCAATTGATCTATTTGTCTATCTTAACACTAGTATCAATACCACATTGTCTTGTACCACAGTAAATCTTGAAATGAGATAGTGTGTGACCTTGTCTTTTTTTTTTCCAAAATGATTTTCATTGCTATAGAACGTCAGCATTTCCAATCTAATACAAAGAAATCTGTGGAGACTTTTATTATAATTACTTAATCTGTGTATATTGGTTTGTTGACAATGAAATTTGAAATGATATTGAATATTGTAAACTGTGGATACCGCATGTTTCTCTATTGGTGTTTTGAGATTTCTCTTGATTGGTCTAGCTAGAATTTTATAATTTATATTTCAGTGGTTTTCTCAACTCTTACCCCTTTATATTTGATTAACTTGTTTTCTTTATTCTTTCCTTCATTCTGCTTTTTCCAGATCTTAAATTTGGTTTTTATCTTCTGGAATCTTTACGTAGAAGTTTTGATCATTGATATTAAACTGTTATTATTTTTCTAATACGAACATTGTATTAGTTTGCTATGACTGATCTAGCAAACTACCATAAAAAGGTACCTTAATCAACAGATGGTTATTGTCTCACAGATCTGGAAGCTCTAAATTTGAGATCTGGCAGAGCTAGCTCTCTATGGGGACACCTAGATCTCTTTCTTGGCTTTGAGAGGATTGTTGGCAATCTGTAGCACTCCTTGGCTTATAGATGCATTCTTTGTCTGAGCATGACTGTGCTGAATTTCTACCTTTTATAAGAATATCAGTATCACCTTGTCTGGACTAATAACATCTGCAGTGACCTTATTTCCAAATAAAGACACATTCTGAGTACTGAGGTTCAATACTTTAACATATAAATTTTAGGTGGAAACAATTCAATTCATGATAGATATAATGCTACAAATTCTCACCTAAGCATTGCTGTGGCTATATCTGAAATATTTTGATAGTATATATATTCATTCAGTTAAAATATTTTTGTAATATTCATGGTGATTTCATTAACCCTTGCATTTAAAAATATTCAAGCTTCATTTTGAAACTTCTCTTATGTTACTATAATTCCTAATTTATTTCTTCTAATATTACAGAATATGTTTTATTTTTATGTCTTTATTGATGTCTAGATTATGTGATGCAGCTCATCAATTGAAAGTACAATTTGGTCAGTTGTAAATATGTGCACATCTGTAAGTCTTCAATAAAATGGAGATAATGATCATGTGCATCAATACCAAAAGTGATCTTTGTGATTGGTTCCTCCCCTCAGATCACTAGGCAAACAGTGATTTATTTTCTGTAACATGAGATTGTATTTTCTAGAATCATATATAAAATGCTATCATACACAGAATGCTCTATTTGTTTTTGCCTGGCTTTCTTCATTTGCATAATTATTTCAAGGTTCATCCATATTGTAGTATGAATAATAAGTGATTCCTTTTATTGTAATTAGTATGCCAGTGTATGGTTATACTACAATTTGTTATCCATTCACATGTAAATATAAATACATTTGGGCTGTATCCAATATGTGGTTATTACAAATAAATGTTATGAGCATTTAAGCAGAAATCTTTTTATATACTTATACTTTTGTTTATCTTGCCTAAACACTATGAAGCGGGATGGCTAGGATATGTAGCCCATGATTTCAACATTCAATAACTTAATACTCCAACTGGTGGTGTATGAGAGCTGCAGTTATTCTACATCCTTGTTAGCACTTGGATATGATCACTGTTTTAAATTTTAGGCTTTCTGCATGATAACAATATACTGGCATCCCACCTGTGGTTTTGATTTGCATTTTCCTCATGATTAATAATGGGAATTATTATTTTTTTGCTTATTTACCATCTGCACACTCTTTGGTGGATTCTTTGTTCACACCTTTTGGTGTATGTATGTTTGTGTGGATGGGGCACTGTTAAGGCTTGGTAGAAGCCAGCTTTTTTTCTTTGTATTAGGTTTTATCTTTTAGAGCAGTTTTAGATTTATAGCAAAGTTGAGAACGTGGCACAGAGGATTCTTAAATACCCATCGACACCACAAATGACAGTATCCCCTATTATCACAGTTTCTGCCAAAGTGGTACATTTATTGAAACTGATTTACTTATGATTGACACATTATTGGATCCTAAGGTCCAGATTTGTCTAGTTTTCACCCTGGGTGTTGTACATTCTCTGGGTTTGGACAAATTTGTAATCATATTTATTCACTGTTGTGGTATACTACAGAATAGTGGTATTCTCCCCAAATCCCCTGGGCTTCAGCCCACTCATTACTCTTTACCCTCCAGCCCTGGCAGCCATTAACCCTATTTTTTGTTTTTCTAAAATTAATATTATTTTAAATTGACAAATCATAATTGTACAAGTTTGTGGAGTAATGTTTTGATATATATGCAGTGTGGAATGGTTACATCAACCTAATTAACATATCACTTTGCTTATTTATTTTTTATGGTGAAATAATTGAAATTTACTCTTAGATACTTTGAAATATGCAATACATTATTATTGACTATAGTCACCCTGCTGCACAATAGATCTCAAATCTTATTCCTCTTGTCTGTCTAAAACTTTGTGCCCTTTAACAAAAAATGGCTCCTCTGCAAGTTCCACTTTTTAGGTTCTGTAAGTCAGTAAGATGATGGGCTATTTGTGTTTTTCTGGGCACAGTTTACTTAATTTAGCATAATGTCTTTCTGGTTTATCTACATTGTCACAGATGACAGGACTTTGTCCTTTCTTTAGGATGAAAAATATTCCATTTTGTGTATATGCCAGTTTATTTATTTGTCATTGGAATTTATCTAATATCTTGCCTATTGTGAATAATGCTGTAGAGAATATCGTAGTACAGATACTCTGACTGATTTCAGTTCTTTTGGATATATACCCCAAAGACAGAGTGCTAGATTTTATGGTAATTCTGTTATTAGTTTTTTGAGTGTGGAGGTCCATATTAATTTATAAAATAGCTATACTAATTTACATTTCATTTATTCCTACAGTCTGTAAGAGTCTTCTTTTCTCCACACATTGCCAACACTAGTTATTCTTCATTCTTTCAATAAAAGCTATTCTAACCCTGATGATTAATCATGTTGAGTATTTTTAATTTACTTACTGATAGTTTTCTTAAAAGAAGACATACAAAAGAGAAGTCTAAGTACTCCACCCATTTTTAAGCATTTGCTTCTTTGTTAAAGAATTGTTTTGAGCTCCTTATATATTTTAGATATTAACTCTTCGCATATATACTGTTCAAGTATTTTCTTCCATTCTTCAGGTTGTCTCTTCACTTTGTTCATACTTTTCTTTGCCGTGAAGACATTTTTAGTTTGCTGAAATTCCACGTGTCTATTTTTCCTTTTATTGCCTGTGCTTTGAGGTTGTAGTAAAAACAAAACAAAACAGAAAAATTCGTTGCCCCGATCAATGCTATGGAGTTCTTTTCTCCATTCTGTATTTTTCTAGTGGTTTTACAGTTTTGGGTCTTACATTTAAGACTTTCATCCATTTTTAGTTTATTTTTATATATGCTGTAAGATAAGGAACCAATCTTATTCTTCACATGTGGATACCACTTTTCCCAGCCCCATTATTTGAAGAGATTGCATTATTTCCAGTGTGTGTTGTTTGGAAATTTTGTCAAAAATGAATCTACCATAAATGTGTGGGTTTATTTATGGGCTTTCCATCCTGTTCCTTTGTTTGAAGTATGTTTTTATGCCAGTGCCACACTGTTTGATTAAAATTGCTTTATAATATATTTTGAAATAAGAAAGTGTCATGTATCCAGCTGTTTTGTTTTTCCACAAGACTGCTTTGATTATTTGGGGTCTTTGTGGTTCCATAAGATTATAAGGATTACTTTTTATGTTTCTATGAAAATGACATTGAAATTTTGTTGAGAATTCATTGAATCTATAGATTGCTTTAGATAAAGTATATATTTTAACAATATTCTTTTAATTCATGAACGCGGGATCAATTTACTCATGCTTTCACCATTTATAAGCATTTTATTCTTTTCAGTATATAGGTCTTTTATGTCCTTGGTTTAATTTTCACCTAAATTTTTCTTTTTCTTCTTTGTTCTTCCCTCCCCCACTTTCTTTCTCTTCATTACGTAAATGGTACTTTTTCTTACTTTCTGTTAGTTTATTAGCCCTTTATTAGATATGTCTTTTTAAATATTTTCTCCCAGTTTGTGGTTTGCATTTGCATCTTTTAACAGTCTTTCAGAGATTATAAATTTTAAGTTTAATGATTTCCACATTATTAACTCTTTCTTTATAAACATGCTTTTGGTATTGCATCTGAAAAGTCATTGCCAAAGCAAAGTCTAGATGCAAAGTCATCTAGATTTTCTGCTATTTTTGATGACTTTAATATTTTTACATTTTGCATATAAGTCTATGATCCATTTTGAGTCCATTTTTGTGAAGTGTACAAGATCTGTGTCTAGATTTTTTTTGTGGATGTCCAACTGCTTTACCTCCATCTTTTGGAAGACAATTTTTTACTTTTACATTTCTTTGAACCCATCAAAGACCAGTGGCTATACTTACATGGATCTACTTATGGGCTCTCTGCTCTGTTCTACTGGTCTATCCATCTATTCTTCCATCAGTACCACACTGTTGATTATGGTAGTTTTATAAAAGCCCTGAAGTTGGATGGTATCAATCCACCAAATTGGTTTCTTATCTTTTAAGGTCATATTTTTTTATTTGGGGTAATTTTTATCTCCATTTGTCAAAATCCACAAAATAATGTCCCAGGATATTGATTGGGGATAGCATTGAATATATAGATGTAATTGGAAAGAACTGACATCTTGACAATATTGAGGTTTTCCTATTCATGAACATGGAATATCTCTTTGTTTCTTTAGTTCTTTTATTTCTTTCATCAGAGCTCTGTAGTTTCTCTCATGTATATCTTACACATATTATGCTTGATTTAAACTTCAATATTTCATTTCAAGAGGTGCTAATGTAAGTAGTAAGTTATTTTTTTTCAAATTCCTCTTTTTTCTGGTATATAGAAAGAATTTAACTTTTCAATATTAACTCACATCCTATAAACTTGCTATAATCCCTCATTAGCTCTAGGACTGTTTTTGTCAGTTCATTTAGATTCTCTGCATTGATGATCATGTTAGCTATGAAAAAAAAAGAGTTTGTTTTATTCTTCCTAATTGATATGTCTTTTATTTTCTTCCCTTGATTCTTTTTTGCATTAACTGCAACTTCTGACACAATTTTGAAAAGCAGTAGTGAGGGGTCATATGTGTTTTATTCCTGATCTTGATAGAAAAAAATTAGAGTCTTTTACTATTTAGTACAGTATTGGATATAGATTATTCTTTATCAAGTTGAGACAATTCCCTTCTATTCCTAGTTTACAGAGAAAGTTTTATTTTTATCATGAGTGGGTATTGGATTGTGCTAAATGTTTTTTTCTGCAACTATTGATTGGTCATGTTCTTTTTCTTCTTTAGCCTATTGATGTAATGGATTAAAGAAAGATATTTTTTAAAAAGGGAGAGAAGGACATAGTGAGAGAGAGACCAAGAGAGAGAATCAATTTTAATTAGTTTTTCATGTCGCTTTCATTGCACTTCTTTGTGTATGTGGTGCCAGAGTTTGGACCCGCATCATCATGCATGCCAGGCAAGTGCCATATTGCTAGCAGTAACATGTTTTTTTTTAACACTGAAGTAGTGTTGCATACCTGTGGTAACTGCTTATTGTCTGTGGTTTATAATTCTTTAAATATATTGTTTTATTCAATTTGCTAATACTTTGATATGAGTTTTCATCTCTGTTCATGAGAGATGTTGGAGGTAGTTTTATGTTTTAATAATATCTTTGTCTGGTTCTGTTATTAAGGTAATGCTCTCTGCATATATGAGGAATATCCTTCATAGCAATAGGAAGCACAAACTCTACTTCTCACTTCTGGGACATTAGTGAACTCCTACACTTTCATCATTTACTATTAGGTAGAATTCAAAAGTGAACCTATCTGTGTCTGGTGCTTGCTGTTAGGAAGGTTATTAGTTATTGAGTCTATTTCCCTAATAGATACAAGCCTATTTGGATTTTGTATTTCCTTTTGTGTGTGTTTTGGCAAACTGTGTCTTTCAGTGAATTAGTCCATTTTATCTCGGTTATGAAATTTGAGGGCATATAGTTGTTCTTTCAACCATTTTTCGAAGTTGTATGAGTCATTTATCAGACATTTTCAACTGTGTTCTTTTTATCTTTCTATTCATTTTTATTAGTGTCTTCAAAGAAAAGAAGTTTCTAATTTTAAAGAATCACAATTTATCTATAATTTTTGCATTGTGAATCATGACTTTGCAAGTTATAGGCAAGAAATATTTGTTTAATCCCAGGTCACAATGATTGTTCTTGGATTTTGTTCTAGAATTTTAATAATTTTAGATTTCACATGTAAGTCTAGTATACATTTTCAATTACTTTCTCTAGATGGTATAAAGAATGAGTTGAAATTATTTTCACATGTGGATATCTAATTTTTTATCATTCAGTTATAATGTATTTATCTTCCTATACTATAAACTATCCACTTTAAGTTGTTTTAATTCTATTTTTGGAAGTATTGCTCTTTATGTGTTTTTTGAAGAGAATTTTGAGGTCTGTTTAGATAGTCTAGGTAAGAAGAGAATTTATTTGCATTTAGTTTTATTTATTTATTTTTTTAGGAGAGAGAGACAGAGAAAGAGAGAATCAATTTTATTTATTTTTTTCATTTTGCCTTCATTGTTCTCACATCTTGTTGAGTTTGCAGTGCTGAGGTTCAAACCTGGGGACTTGTGCATGCAAGGCAAGTGCCATAACCATTGAGCCACCACTCCAGCCTTAGTTTGTTTTTTTTAAGTTTAATTGAGCGATTAAGTTTTCATACAATCAAAGATGCATATGTAGTAACAAAATTATATTCCCTGATCCTAATCCAGAATCACACCCACATTATCCACACCCCAGTTCCTCCTTGACTCACCTATATTTCCTTATAAATCTTTCTTTCTCTCTCTCTCTCTCTCTCTCTCTCTATATATATATATATATATATATATATATATTGTGCATGTTCCAGATTTAAATGATTGCATAAATATTATTTGGAATCTCAGGGGAGTAAACATAAGCTACATTATTGATCCTCTCACCAGATCCCTTCCTATCATTACTCCCTCTCCCCATGGTTTCTCATCTTCCCTTACCCCCACCCACATATCTATCTATGCTTTCCCTAGATTATGTGCTGCTTCAACTTTGGTGAGTCTATTACATGAGCTTAACCTTTCAAAGCCTGGGTCTAGGTCTAGCCTCCACAGATGAGGGAAAACATTTGACCCTTGAGACTCTGGATTTTGCTCAGCATAATTTAGCATAATTTTTTCCATTCCCACCAATTTACCTTCAAAGGTCCAAATACTGTTGTTTCTAATAGCTGAGTAGAACTCCATAGTATATGTATATGACAATTTTGGATCTATTCATCCAGTGGAGGGCATCTGGATTGATACCTTAATTTAGCTATTGTAAATTGAGCTGCTATGAACATTAATTTTGCTATGTCACCATAATGTGCTGATTCTAGCTCTTCTGGGCAATTACCCCGGAGAGGAATAGATGGGTCATTCAGTGGATTAGTTCCTAATTTTTTGAGGACTCACCACACTGCTCAGCTGTACCAGTCTGCAGTTCCACCAACAGTCTGCTAGGGGGTCCTATCTCACCACAGTCCCCTAGCATCTGTTATTGTTTATATTCTTTATTTTCCCCAATCTGACTGGAGTGAGGTGAGATATTAATGTAGTTTTGATTTCATTTCTCTGATTACTAGTAATTTAGATCACTTTCTCATGTATTCATTGGCTTTCATTGCTCTGAGACTTCATTGTGTACATGGTGCTGGGGTTTGAACTTGCATCCTTGCCAGGTGAGCACTGTAACCTCTTAGCCACCACTCCAGCCCCCTTTCTGTGCCTTTTGATTGGTGCATTGAGACCATTCACATTCAATATTAGGATAGTTATATGTCTGTGGTTCATAGTCATCATGTGTTATTAGTGAGTTCTGTGCTGTCCTGGTCCTCTTTTTGATAGTGTGTGTTTTTGTTGAATTTCCTCTGTTTGTGGGTTTTGAGAATTGTTTGTTCTTTCTAGAGCTTATCTTTGAGGATTCTTTGTAATGCTGGTTTTCTGTTCATGAATGCTGCAAGTTTGATCTCATCATGATATGTTCTTATTTACCTGTCGAATATGAAGCTGGATATTGCTGGGTATAGTATTCTTGGCTGCATGTTGTGGCTGTTCAGACATTGAAAGATTCTGTGATCTTCTTGCTTCTAGTGTCTAAACTGAAAATTCAGACATAACACTTACTGATTTGCCTCTGAATGTGATTTGGTGTTTCTCTCTTTCAGCTTTTTATATACTTTCCTTGATTTCCCTGTTATAAATTTTGAATATGATGTATCTCAGTGAGCTTCTCTTTCATTAGCCCTATTAGGTGTCCTATTAACTTCCTGGATGAGCATATCTGACTGTATTTTAATATGGGACAATTTTCCATTAACTATTTCATGAGAATGTCTTTTATGCCGGTTTTGTGTTTTGATTTCTTCTTATATGTATATTACTCTTGGATTGTTTCTACTTTTTTCATCCAAGACATTTTTAAAATTCTTACCATTCTTTGTGAGTTTTTCTTTCCTTTTTTGTCATCTGTGTGCTGAAGTTTACTCAGCCTATCTTCATTGTTAGAAGTTCTGTCTTCAAAAGCTAAGGTTCTGTTTTCTGTAGAAGTTAGTGTTCTATTAAATTCTTCCATTGTTCATCTGATGTGATTGAATATTTTAGTTTTATTATTTCCTTTTTCAATATCTCTATTTCTATTATAATAGAGCTTTTCATATCTTGAGCTTTCTTATTTAATCCTTTTATTAAATATTCTTTTATTTCATTGTTCTTTTAGTAATCAGATTGTTGATCATTTTTTCTAGGTTTTCATTCTGCTCCCTGTCCATTGACTCCTTTGTAGAGGAGTTGTGGGTTTGAGGTGAACCATTTTCTAGTCTTATTCTTCATTTTTTTAAAAGCATCTTATGAATCTTTGAATTGAGCTTCCTGGTGGTTAAACAAGATGGGTCCCTGGGTGCTTCTCCTTACAGGTCAAAGGGTTAGTTCAGACACCACCTCTCTGATTATCACCTTCTTCCAGAAAGCTGCTTGTGCCTGGAGCTTTATTTTGGTGCACCTTTTGATATAATGTTGCAGGATTTGGATCTGTAATCTGTTGGGATTTTGGGTCAGTTCACTGGATTGTTGAAAAGCAATGATGGGGTTGCATTGCTATGCCCTAGTGTTTTGGAGGCATATGACAGGTTGGAACTGGCTTGCCTGTGTGCCACAATACGACTTGAGATCCTTGGTGGTGGGGATGAGCCCAATATATCTGGACCTAGTGAGTGTGTGCTGTGGCTAGAAAGCTCTGGTCAGGGATTCTTGGGGAGTCCTGGGTGCCTGTTGGCTTGGTATTGGAGTTCTGAACTCTCGTGGCCGGTGGTGGTGGTGGTTCAGTGTGCAAGTCCCCCTCAGGGGTGTCCTGGGCACCTGTGGGACTGAGATCAGGACCAGAATTGGGCCCTTGCATTAGGTGGGTGGGGTTCCTCCCTAGGGCTAACTTGGGTGCCAGTTGGCCATGACCATAGTCCTCAACCCATGAGGTAAGTAGGTGGGTTGGCTCCAGGCAGAGGATCCTCTTTGGGTATGTCCTGGGCACTTGCCAGCTGGGACCAATATCCTGGGCCCATGAAGCAGATAAGCGTGGTGGCTGTGGAAGGGGGATCCTCCTCAGGACTGACCTGGGTGCCTGCTGGCTGGGTTCTCATTCCTCCTGCTATTGAGTGATTGATTGATTGATTATGTTTTTATTTTAAAAATCAGATTGGATATATGGTAGCATTTGCAGTAATTTTCAAGGTTTATTTTGTGTGAGTGTGTGTGTTTTAGTAAATGCTTGGCTTGTTCAATGATATCTCCTCTCTCTGACTGCAGGGAACTCAAATGTCTTTCTCACATTACCTTTTATATTATTTTTCTAGGAGCTATTTCTTGCCTATTCTTATTAAATGTTTCCCTAAGTATCTATATCAGTGTTTGACTAAAAACTTGAGATACCTCATAAAGATTTCTGGAACTCATTCTTTCTGGTATACTTCCCTTTAAATTCCAATCCCCTCAGAAGTCCAAAACTCTGATTCTGGCTATTGAATTCAGTGAGACCAATATATTATGTCTGAATATTGTCCCCTGCACATTAGCCTGGAAAGGGCTCCAGGCAAATCAGGGCCTATTGTGGAACAGACTTTGCTTTGTCTTTTTTTTTTTTTTAAGATTGCTGTTATGCATACACAATATATATGTAATGTATGTAGAGTTAGAAAATCTTCTGGAGGGATGTATTTATTTGGGGGACTAAGGAAATCAGAAATGTGATAGTGAAAGGGGACCAGTGCCACAAAAAGTATTTTATGGTTGTGAATCATCTGATGGGCAATCATGATGACATCCTATCATAGGTTTGGCCTCATTGAAAGAAAGGGGAATGATAGCATGCTGATATTTTAGAAGCCAAGTGGCAGTGCTGTATCCCTCAGAAGTCAGGTCAACGTAGTTGTAGTATTGAGCTACAAATTTGGAGTAAGATATGGAGGTCCTGGCTTTCAAAAAGCAAAGGAGATATTTAATGTAACGTGGTATCACTAGGGGAAAAATAGAAGGCAGCTATTCAATACATAAAATCAAAAGATCAGGTGGCTGAGCACAGTAGCCCCAATAAAAGTCCTTATTTATTGCACAAAAAAAAATTAAAGATGAAAACCACCATACAAACTGTATATTACACTCCTGGATTCCCAGAAGAGCTATAATCAGCTTATTACAGCGATACAGCTATATTAATGTTTATAGCAGCTCAATTCACAATAGTAAAATTATGGAAATAACCTAGACGTCCTTCATTGGATGAATCAATCCAAAAACTGTGGTATCTGTACACAATGGAGTTCTACTCAGCTATTAGAAAGAATGATATCATGGCTTTTGCAGCTAAATGGATGGAAATGGAAAAAAACATGCTGAGTGAAACAAGCCAAACCCAGAGACTTAAGGGTTGAATGGTTTCCTCTCACATGTAGAAGTTAGAATCAAACCTTAGATGAAAATTAGTTAAATTCATTTAATAGATTCACCAAATCTGAAGTATCACATAAGTTGTGGGGACTATAGCTATGGAGAGGGGAGAAAGGGATGGAGCAGAAGGAGGGAAAAAGGGAAATGTTCAATACTGTAGAGTGTAGTTGACTCCCATGAGAACCCCAAATGCACCCAGGAAAGTGTATAAATCCTGTAATTTCAATGTTTAAATTACATGTATAAGGTCATCTATATCTGTAACTACAGAGGAGTGATGAGATCAGGGAGTGGGTAAAGGGGTACAGATCCTGGACAATGATTGGGTTTAAGCAGCTCTGTCAAAATGTATGCATGTATGAATGTGAACCAATGAATCCCTTCATTATTTAAGATGATGCTGAACCAATAAAACAAAATGAGAAACAAAAAAAATAAATATTGCTGTTATACATGCCTGTATATAAAACAATTGGAAATGCTTACTTCATACACTTGGACAAGTTTTATGGTTGCTTATGGTAATATGCAGTTCATCATGACAGCAAAAATGCCAAAGCAAGTTTTAAAACAAGTTGTTCAGCTTTTGTGGTAAGCAACTTTCTCTAACTCTTCTTGCCTTTTTACTCTTTTTGATTTCTTATTTCCCCTCTTCTCGTAGCCTATTTTGAACTCCAAGACTAGTTTAATGGATTTGACTTTCACTTTCCATTTCCCCTTAATGAGGACATACCATTCAGATATTTTGTCAGTGCCTACTTTAAATAAACTTATTATTTGGGTAATTTGTAGACTCCCACATGTGACATGCTGCTCAGGTTTGGGCACTGTAATAATATAGGATATGATAATGTTTGATAGAATTATTTAGTGAGTTATCGTCTTTGAAAGATATATGTTGAAGTGCTCTTTCTAAATAAGATAATAAGCAAAAGATGGTAAGCAGTCAAATTGGGAAACAATCTTATTAACTAATAATTAAATCTACTAATAGCATTCATGTAGATCAAAGATAAAAGAGAGGAGAGGCAGGTGGACAGGAGCTAGTTATAAGATGCTCTTAAAACTATTTGCAATATTATCTCAGAATATATGAGTTTGATTGTCGCAGTATTAATAATTTGCATTTAGCTTGTAATGTTGATTATGATGTAATCTGGTAGTTCAACTGTTTTGCAAGATTGGGTGTGCTTTCTAAATTTGTTTTTCCATTCCCTCAGTTCAGATCCCAGCATGGCCTTTTTTAAATTTTATCTACATGAAAAAAAATTTTAACTGTATTCTAGGTATTGCATAATGGAATTTAATTCTGAAGTTCAGAAAGAAATGAAGTATAACCAAATTCATAATCTTAAGAAAATACCTTTATGATTAATAATATTAATTTTCTGAAAGCAATTCAGAATTACATTCATGGATGAATGAATGCAATTTTCAAAAGGTTATGAGACAAGAGTCAGAAATTGATAATGTGCATAATCTTTTATTCTCATATACATAATTAAGTGAAACATATATACCTGAAATCTACCGTGTAAAAACCAATATAAAATTAAGACACCTAAGGTAGTTTCTCATGTGAGTGAACTGAAGGTACATTCAAAATGATTTACCTCTTTATTGTAGAACTGATGGAGTGGTGGAGAGAGAAATATTTGGAGAGCTATATAGATAATGGTTATTAACTGGTAGTCTTACTATTAGTTGTAAAAATTAAGGGAAAGTAAGAATCTCCCATAGCCTCAATTCCTTTATCTGAAAATCAGCACAAAATGAGGGGAATTAAATAATTAAAGTTTAATCTGCCCATGAACTTGTGCAGCTTCCCCTTCCTTTTTTATTATTACAATCTATATATAAATATTTTAAAGCAAGATTATTCTTGTTAGTAAAAATTACTTATGAATGTTAATTATTCTGTTTAAATATAGATATCTATAATACAGGCTAACATCCTGAGGAATAATAGGAAAAGGAGGAAGGGAGTAACAGAGGAAAAAGGGTGCTAGATGTATGTAAAGCTTCCTCCTGCAGTTTAGCCACATCTCAAGCTCCATTTTTTTAAAGAGAGGGACAGTGAGAGAGACAGAGACAGGATCAATTTTACTTTTTTAAAAAAAGTGCAAGGTGCATGTTCCAAATGAACATCCTCTAAGGTTCAGCACCTGACTGGCTTCTCTGTCCCTAAAGTTCAGTGTGCTCCCAGGTTTAGAGACAATCTCTAAACATACTATGGTTGGAAAGGCAGAGACAAATTTTTTTTACCTATGCCCATTTCATCTAGTTTTGGGGAACAAGCAAAGCCTGATTTCTTTGAAAGCCTTGCTATATTACTGGTTTTGGAATGACATTGCAGCTTGTATATTACTGCAATTCATGGGGACAATTTCTGCTGGTTGATAATATAGCACCTGCTCAGGTTTTAAAGAAGCCATTTGATCCCATCATAAAGTGACTGCCCAATTTAACATGAGGCAGAATCAGATTAAATGAAGGCCAGGACAAGGCCTAGAGGAACCCTTTCTATCCTGACTTTAAAACTCTGGCCCCATTAGGGAAGTTTCTGAACATCTGTCCAGATTGTTATTGAAATGAATCAGGTCTATCATTTTTTTCTTATGTAAATGTAATATGTACTTTTAGACAATGATGTTCTATCATGGAAGGAATAAAAGGATTAAATGATAGGCCTTAGCACTACTGGCTTGCCTTCTGAGAGGGCAGACAGACTTGGGTAAGGTATCCTAAAGTGAGGGCTGAGTGCTAACCAAAATAAAAGAGACTGCATCTAGTGGTCAAGGTGCAGAAGAATGCAGAGGGATGGGGGAAATCACAGAGCTGAGGCCAAATTCAAGTCACAGAGGACAGAAAAGAGACTTAAAATGACATGTTAAGGTGAAGGCTTGAGAGGGTGCCTAAAATAAGGCAAACCTCTAGCAAGTACCTGCTCTTGAAATTGCAATTGAGAATAATATTTGTCATGACTTTTTTAAAATTTCATGGACCTTTTAAGTTTCATATCTGACCCTCCTAACTCTGTTAACATTTTCTTTTTGGAAGCTTTGATTCAAATTTCTGGTTCATCCACTGCCAGACTTCATGGCATGACATCTGTGCACTAATCTCACTGTTTTCTCTACAAGTTTTCTACCATCATGTAAGAAATTACTTCAATTTTATTGGGTTACAACATATATACTTAGTCTCTCATAGTTTCTGTGGGTCAGAAGTCTGAGTATGTGTTAACTGGGCCCTCAACTCAGGGTATCACAGGTCACAATGAAGCTGCTGGCTAAGATACATTTTCATCTTAAGCCTTCCCTGGGCAATAACCCACTTGCAAGTTTGTTCAAATGTGTGGCAGAATTTAATTTCTGTGTTTGTATGGCTGAAGTCTGTTAGGGTTTAGATATGAGGTGTCCTCCCAAGCTTATGTGTGAGATAGTTTGGAGGTGAAATGAGGGGATTATGAGAGCCTTAACCTAATTAGTGTGTAAATCCACTCTTTGGAATTAACTGAGTGGTGACTGTAGGAAAGTAGGGTGTGGCTGGAGGAGGGGTGTCACTCAGGGTGTGCCTCAGAGTTTCTCTCTCTGCTTTCTGATCATGTCCTGAGCCACTTCCTTGGCCACATCCTTCTGCCATGATGTTCTGCTTCACCTCAAGCCCTGAGGAATGGAGTGAACCTTCTATAGACTAAGACCACTGAAATTGTGAGCCCCAGAAAAATCTTTTCTTCCTAAAATTTGTTCTTGTGAGGTCTTTTGGTCACAACAGTGAAAAAGCTGACTAAAACAAGATCTTTGGCTCCTACAGGCCACCTGAAGTTTCTTTGCCACCTGGTCCACTAAGCAGACAGTTCACACAACATGGCTGTTTTCTATTTTAGCAAGTAGGAGAATCTTCCTGTATCTCATATTTCTTTTAAGGACTAACATGATAGGACATGTTTGTTCTGGATAATCTCCCCAAGTTAAAATTGACTGATTAGAAACTTTGATTATACTTGAAAAATCCCTTCAGAGAGGTGCCTAGTTTAGTCTCCAGACTAGAGCTGTTGGGAGGTCCTGTGGGTCTTTAGGAGAAGAGGTCTTGTGGGAGGTTCTTAGGAGATTGGAGTGTGCCCTTGAAGGCGACTGTGGGATTCCAGCAGGTTCTTGTTTAATCTGGCTCGTGATGTGAATAATTTGGTTTAACACACACTGCTGTCATTACCCTCTGAAATCTTCACTAGAGGTTCAGAGCAATGGGGTTTCTTTCTTTCTTTTTAATTTATTTTTATTAGTATATTATAGTTTTACATAATGTTGGGTTTAGTTGTCACATATTCCTAAATGCACAAAATTCAGCAATACAATTTTTTCAATATCCCCCCACATCACTCTACCTCCCTCCTCCCATCCCCTGATCGCTTGCCTTTCTTCTGAGTCCTATATTATTCCTAAAATACCGAAATACAGTGACAAAATTCTTAAACCTATGAAGAACATTTTTTATATATATGGCTATAGTATATACAGTGACATTGATAACTGCTTGGAATGTACCTTGCTTTATCTCAGTTCCAACATTTCCCCTTCTTCTCCCTTCCTATCATCCCTTGTTATTCTCAAAATATTTTACAATGAGATTAAATATTTACATTTTTGTACAGGTATGCAGCATAGCTTGTTCAAATATCTTATGAAATATATTGCAAATGTATCACATAAATATTAACATTTTGCATTTTTGTTCTATGGATCTAATACATGAGTTTGTCTACTTTACTCCTGAATCTGGGTTTAGGTCCAGCCTCCACAAATGAAGGAAAACATTCGACCCTGAACTCTCTGGGTTTGGTTAACTTAACTCAGCATGATTTCTTCCAGTGCCATCCATTTACCTTCAATAGATACAATATCATTGTTTCCAATAGCTGAGTAGAACTCCATTGTGTGTAAATACCAAAGCTTTTGGATCCATTCATCCAGTGAGGGACATCTGGGTTGGTTCCATAATTTACCAGTTGTAAACTCAGCTGCTATGAACATGGGTATTGCTGTCACTGTAATGTGCTGATTCTAACTCCTCTGGGAAAATACCCAGAAGAGGGATAGCAGGATCATATGGTGGATCCAGCCCTAATTTTTTGAGGAGTCTCCACAGTGCTTTCAATGGGGATTCTTGATATTGGGCTAGAACCTCAAGAACTATGAGCTAAATATACATTTTCCCTTTATAATTTAATTAACTCAGGAATTTCATTGTATCAATATGAATCTAAAACACATGACCTGTGACTTCATGAAAATAAAGGTGTATGCCAAAAGTCAGAGTTCATTTCCTGTTGAAGGAATCAGTAAAGGCTTCAGGTAAGAGGCGGCATTTGAATTGGAACTGAAGTGTTAGAAAGAATGTACAAAGCTGGAGAGGAAGGTACAGGGAAAAACATTGTCCTAGGACAAAGGACCAGAACAGTTAAATATGCATTTGCGATAGTCTGAGGAATGTAAGGCAAGATAAAATTTTGATTTGGATCTCTATGAGCCTAAGTAGAAGAAAAGGAATAAACTTAGATTCATATTAAGACTGGTCTGAATTGGTAGTAGTAAAAATTTAACTTCCTAATTTTGAGTAAAAAATTGAGCCACTGAGAGATTTTGGAAAATGACAGGACAAGTGCAGTCTGTAAGGAAGTGGGGACCTGAAGGCTAATTAGTAAACATCAATAGAAGTTAGAATTAGGTGTTCTAGTCACTATTGCTGCACAATATATCGCTCAAAGCAACCATGATTTTAGTCTGTGTCAATCAATTCCTTTTTACGTTAGGCCCATGTGCAAAGGGATTAGCTGAGTAGTTTTGCATGGGGTTCTCTTCATATTGTGGCCAGAAAGTGGCAGGAGCGGAATGGTGGGAGCGATAGGCATAGCATCCCTGTCCCTTTTTGGCCTTGGATTCAGCACACAGTCTGCTTATACAGGGTGGTTTGGGCTTCACATGGACTGGCAGCTGCAGGACAGCTAATTGTTTATATAGTGGTTCAGGACTCCAGTGAAGACATTTTAGTGAGTAAAATGGAATTTGTGTCATCACTTCCAGTCTATACTATAATGTCATTTAGTGTAACCTTGGTTGCATTTTATTGGTTTTAAGTGAGCAAAACCTTTCCAGAGTCAAGGTGAGAAGAACTTAGATTCTACAGGTGTAGCAGAATTTTAAAACATGACTGCCATCTTTGAATGTTGCAATCTGCCAAACGAGGAAGTTGGATTTGACAATGAAAAATGAAGCCCATATCAAGCAATGCATGCATACTTAACTAACTGAAGAAACTAGAAAGTCAGGATGAGGGCCATTTGCTAAAGGGAACTGACATTTTCATGACCATCATATTTATGTTGGTTGGTTGAAATGCACGACTCCTCCCATATGAGGCATACTCAGGTTCATGAGTTCAGGACCTAAAACATGTTTATGGAATAAGTTCTCTTACAGTTGTCACTTTTGAATATTCAAATGAAAACATCTAAAAAAGGTTTATAAACAAGATTCTAAAACTGAGATTAAAGACAGGATTAAAGACAGAGTTTCAGGAATCATTTCTGTGGAGAATGTCTTTGAAGTTGTGCAGGGAAGCTAATTCTCTTATTTGTGTTCTTATTAGTTTAGGAATGCTAGAACCAGATTATCTGCATGAATTGGATGTACCTTGTAGTTAGTTTTGTCTGTTTATGAGAAGAGATTGCTTTCTATTCCAGTTGGTTTAATTTCCTTATTTTTTTTCCATCCTGAGACAATAATTCATTAAAGGATATGTTGATATATAGTGAGAGGCCAAACTCAGTTGTAAGCCCAGCTTCTCTATTTATTCAATTGCCTTTGAGGACAAAGCGGCCAGGAAATTGTTACTGTTATACAAAGTAGGTTTTAGTAAAGGGCAGGCTGTGACATGAATCCTGTTAGATATTGCCTGTGTAACCTTAGGCTAGTTATTTAATCTTTTTTTTTTTAAGAGAGAGAGAGAGGGACAGTGAGAGAGAGAGAGAAAGAAACAATTTTTATTTAGTTTTTTATATGGCCTTCATGCAATTTTCTGGCACAGTGTGATTATAAAGACTATGAGGAAAACAAAATATTTGATCTGAATATTCGAGCCATTGCAACAGTGGCAGCTGTCAACTGTGTTTTAATTCAGTAATTGAGAAGAAAAGTCACCTATAAAAATACAAAGAAAATTCTCAGGTTCTACATTAAAATATAAGATTTTATTCCTATGTGTAGCAACTACCGAAGGGAAATTTTCAATATGTGTAAGAAAATGTAGTGAGCATTCTGCCTCCCTGGAGTTAATGCAGATTCTGAAGATTGCCTGATTTAATCTTTGGATATATAATTATTTGGATTCCTTAAAATTAATGCATTGTTTTTAAGAGATTACTTTGGTTTTGAGCTCATATTTTCTTAAGAGCTATAATTACTCATGAAAAATATTTTGTGCATGGAAGATTAGATTATGCTCCCTTGTAATATGTTGCTGAGAGGGACTTAGTGCTTGGCATTCATTTGACCAAAAAAAAAAAAAAAAAAAAAATTCCCACGCTGTCTTCCTCATCTGAAGTCTCCTGATTAACATGGAGTTTGTTCCCTGCTATAACTTCCAGTTTGCATGAAACACCAGACCCTAGAAGACATATGTTCAAGAGAAAGTTAGCTAGTCTATTCTGCCTCCAAGCAACTTCAGAATGTTATTTTAGACCTTCTAGGCCTTAGTTTACTCATTTAAAAAAGTTATTGAAATATTTTATTTTTACTACATTATATTTTCTATTGTCCCAAGACTCGGAAAACAAAGTTAAAAGCAATAACATTCCCTTCTACTAAACAGACTCATATAATGTGTGGGCTGCCATGTTACCTTCTAATTATGCCAGAATGGTAACTTGAAGGATTTTTTCCTAGGCTCAGTTCCTCTGCTTTGCTGGACCGGTCACTACCTTATTCCCTTTTCCTGCCTCTGTGCTTCCCAGCTCCTTAGAAGCTGATTCATTTCAGCTTTCACTGATCACTCAGACCAAGCATAGGTCCAGCCAGGTCTAGGAGTAGGCTGCACTCATCTTACTCTTATCTCATTAAGGTAGAGAAGTGAATTTTGATCATGAAGAATAAAAATTTACAAGTCTAAGTGATAAATATCATAAACACCATAATCAAGCCAAATGAAATAATTTTTATAGTAAGTACCTGACAACAACTTTATATTTATCCTTACATTATTTAATGTTGTATTCTTTGGATGAAGACTGACAATGATATTTAATATCATTTTCTATCGATAATAGGTAATTCAGTCTTTTCCCTCATAGGGTTGATTGAAATGTATTTTTATTATTAATAGTTTGAAAACAACAAAAATAGTTTGAACACATTTATTTCCTCTTCAAAACTCATTAGTAGCATGTTGTAAATCTTCAGGATTGTTGCAAAGATTTGATAAATTG
>PVKS010010486.1:0-59959 GCA_004027875.1 Aplodontia rufa | reverse complement strand
AGCTACACCCATAGTTGCAGGAAGTGCACAATGGAGCAAAGTAACTAAAGCCAAAGATTTCTGACTGCCGCACCAAAAAGGGAAAGAACCAGGGAGCTTGCAGAAAGGAGAGAGTTCAGGAAAGCAGCCCCAAAAAGTTGTTTATTAATTTCTGGGCTCACTTCTCCATTGAACATGCATGAATCTGATCCTTAACAGCATTCCAAAGACCAAGAGGTAAAGGAACAGACTACTTCCCACATCCCAGATTGTCCACTACGTGATAAGTCAAATCTGAGCACTACACAGTGTTTGAAAAGTAGTGATGAAAATGTAACCAACAGAAAGGTGATAGGAACACTAGTCTATATCCAGTCAGGCCAATTACCTACTAAAATAAAAATATCAGCATTCTTCTAGAATTTATATAGAACACAGTCTCATTACCTATATTTAAAATATCTTGAATATATTTGCAAACATGAGAACTTGGAAGAACCAGTTATTGATCTTTATTTTACCATTTTTTTGTGGTAATCAGGGAGTATGGATAAATTGAGGAGTGCCTAGATTCCAAATCATGAAATATGAATGGTTCATCAATCATTATGCTTTGAAAAAAAATCTCCTAGTTTTATTCTATAATGAAATATGTACAACAGTTCTGAGTTTTTACATCTTAGGACATACTTTGAAGTGAGTGAATATTATTTGTTGAGTTCCGTGCTTTGTCAGATTTCTACCAAAGTGCACCCTGTAGAAGAAGGTAGACTAAATTCATTTCTCTGGATGGTTTGAATTTGGGGTTATAGCAATAGTAGCACAAAGCACCTACTGCAGCAAAGCATTTCTTTGTAATCTTATGTTTTGTCTTAAAATATGTGTCAGATAATATTTGCATAATAAAAATGTTTATTTTAATATTAAAGTATGGTTTCCCAAACCTTGTAGTAATATAATATTCTTCAGAAATATTAGGAAAGAGAGGATATGTAAGTTTAAGTGTTCCTATGTGACATTAGACTCAGCTAGATGATTTTATTTAGTTAGCAGATTTCATAACTCAGCACCAAGGTGACCATACAACTGGTTTCCCCTGACAATCCCAGTTTTATATCAGTTGTTACCAACATCTCCTTGCCATCTTAAAAGTACCCTGTTCTATAATTGTATTATTACTATACCTATATCTTTTCTTTTCTTTTTGAGTTTTTTAATCTAAAAGGTAAATCTCAACACTGAAGATAGTTTGTAAGCTAGAATAGAGATGTTTCCATAATCACAGCCCTCTAATTCCACATTTAATCTTTATCCATATCTATTTTATATGGTTATAGTTATAGTAACTATTACCTTGATAGTAACTCACTTGTATCAGGAAACAAATTTTGTCACATTTATATATGCCTTCAATTTTAATGTACTTGTAAATGTTGATGATATTACATAATAACCACAATTATGAAAGTGGTTTTATTTTTTCAATGTTTTCCTTATATAGCAGGAACTCCAGAAGACAAAATGAGACTGTTTCTTATCTATTACATAAGCACACAGCAAGCTCCTTCTGAGGTATGTCCTCTAAAGAGTTGTTGGGAGGAAGGGGGAATGCTTATTTGCAGTTACAAGATTTAGAATTTCAAAAATAGAAATAAAAATCACTATGGCTAGATAACTATTTCATTCCTTTCTTTAAAAGAAAAACACATAAGGACTGGAGAAGTGGCTCAGCAGTAGAGTGCTTGCCTGGCATTAGCAAGGACCTGGGTTCAATCCCCAGCACCACATTCTCAACTTTTCATCTGGAGGAAAACAAAAACCAGATGAAAAATAAAAAATTAACTCTTTCTCTTTCTTTAATACAAATAAAAAGAAAGAAAAACAGTTAAGACTGATTGTATTTACTGCTAAGTTTATGGCAATATATATTGTCACCAGGGGAAACTATCCACTCAGGAAATGTCTGACCACTATTAAGCTGTTAAAATACAAACTGAATTCAAGTGGCTAAAATTCTTATTTTGGAAAAATAACTGTTCTAATATAAGTTAACCAATATTGATAGACTTTTTTGAAAAGATTGTCTCATCATTTTAAGATGTTTTTAAAACTAATATTCATTATAAGAAATATCCTGTGTTTTCTATTCTGTAGGAAAGTGATGATTTTGGTTTCAGGCTTCTTACTAGGTTAGAGACTCTTTCTAACTCTTTCTCATGTTAGCTGTAGTTTTACTAGATAAGCAATGAGTGTGAGCAACTGGTGTTACTAGATGAACTTCTAAAGTGACATCTGCAATAACATGACTATTGTAAGCTCCTTTCCTTTGCTGGTAGCAATTACTTTTTTAATGTCTGGTAAATTGTCAAACTTCTGTTGATCAGAACTTGTGGGCATGTTAAAACAGCAGACAAAACCCAGTATTTGCTTTAGGCCCATTCTATTATACTGTAGGAATACATCCATCTCTTGACTCTTACTTTAATTCAGTAAGTGTGGTTTTCTTTGTAGAAATCTCTCTCTCTCTCATCATTGGGAGTTTACCAATAGCTTAGCAGATTCTAATAAATTTTATAATATTTTCTTAAGACTATATGATTTTAGTCTTACATGGCGGCACACACCTATAATCCTAGTAATAAAGGAGACTGAGGCAGGAGGATCATCACAAGCTCAAGGCCAGCCTCAGCACATAGTGAGACACTGTCTCAAAAAGTAATAAGGGCTGGGGATGTAGCTCAGTGGTAGAGTACCCCTGGGTTAAATCCCAGTACAAAAAAATAATTTTTAAATCATATCTGTATGATTTTAAAACTTAATATTTTAATTTGACTTTTTTTTAAGAATTACATCTTTTCATAAGTTTCAGTGAACATTAAGAGACTTAATGGAAACAGCTACTGATATCAGATTAACAGCCTTTTAATGCAAAGTTGTGAAAATTCCTGGTTGATGGTAAATTTAAAAGCTTCTCCCTAACGTTTTTATAGTAAAGTCATTTAACTTACTCAAATTCAACTTGATTTACTCATGAGGAAATAAAAAGTGTAAAGAAGAGGGGAAAAAAAACAGCTATTTAAGAGGTGTAGGACATTCAGACTCCAAACTGGGGAGAGGAAAAAACACTGGTGGTGTAGTTTTTTATTTTCAGTTAATAAATTTGGACCCCTAGAGTGAATATAAGATGGGAAATCTGAATCTGTGCTTCTTAGTCCATGTTGTTCCCCTGTTGTTTCTGGTTTTGAAATATTCTTGGTCAAGCCCAATCATTCATTTAATGCTTGTACCAAAGAAAGCCATTCTTTTTAGCAGTAGAGAAGAAACTGACTTTTGAATTTACTGAGGAGTGACAAAATATTATACCTTATTGGTGATTTTGGAGCCTATTAAAAGCAATTTGCTCCAGGCACAATTATGCACACCTATAATCCTAGCAGATTGGAACCTTAGGCAGGAGGATCACAAATTCAAGACCAGCCTCAGCAACTTAGCAAAACCCTGTCTGAAAAGGAACTGGGGATATGTCTCAATAGTTAAGTGCCCTGGGTTCAGTCCCCATTACCAAAAAGTAATTTTCACTTTCTGTGATTTTTGTCCCAGATGGTTAGTCAGTAAAGGTGCAGCTCCATTCTACCTAAGTACCTAGAATTAACATTCATTCATCAGAGTGTAATTTTTTGTCATACAGCTCTTTTCTTATTTCAGGCTGATTTGGAGCAATATAAAAAAGCTTTAACAGATGCTGGATGCAACCTTAATCCTTTACAGTATATCAAACAGTGGAAGTAAGTTTTATTTTCTTTAATTTCTGACATTAAGTTAAGGACACAATTGAGGTTTTGTTCCCAAGAAAATGGGCATGCTAATTAGGAAATTAAACAGTACCATAGTGGATTTTATATCCAATGACATAAATATTTCTTTATCTGGCTCACCCTGTGCACATCTTAAAATTACATAAAACAGTGATGACTTACTTTGTTGACAAGCTTTATATTTTCTCCACTGATAAGGTAGGAAAGTCAGAGACTGAAGTGTCTTAAAAGCATTAAAAGGAAATTTTAATTTCACTAGTAAATTAAGAAATACAGATTAATGTAATGTAAAAATTTAGAAAATATTGTGCCAAGGAAATAGGAAGATTAATTGGTACATTTGTAGTGTGCTATTAGGAATATAAATTGTCACTATTTTTCTTGATGATATAGAAAGTTTTTTTAAAAAATAACTTTGACCTAGCACATTCTACTCTTAACGATTTATCCCAAAGAAGTAACTGGTTATAAAATCTTAACAATTAAAATGATGAACTTTCAAAAACCAACCTAAATGTCTGTGATGATGATTAATAAATAAATTATATCATTTCCATAAGATAGAATACAATGTAGTCACTAAAAATCATGCTATAGAAGACTTAATGACAATGGGAATGTTCATGTTATTTTTGTAGGGAGAAAAAATTGTGCATAACATACTTTATTGATTTGTTTGATAAATACTGTTGGTTCTCCATATTCATGATTTCGATATCCACAAGTTGAAAATATCCAGAAAAAAAATTGAATATATATGTACTTTTTTTCCTGTCATTATTCCTATAACAATACAGTATAACAGTTTATTTACATAGAATTCATGTTTTATTGAGTATTCTGAGTATTCTAGAGATGATTTAAAGCATATAAGGATGGTGTGGGTTATACAAATATTATGCATTTTATACAAAGGACTTGAGCATCTTAAGATTTTCATATCTTTGAGGATCTGGGAACCAGTACCCTGTGAATGCTGAGGAATGACTGTATTTTCTAATAGTAAAGCCTGATAAGCAAGGCCCTGCTGTCACTGAATTTACATCCCTGTTGAGAGAATATTAAATGAACACAATGATGTTAAGTCATATCAAATGGTATAAAGGAATAAAACAGAATAATAAGATCTTAACTTATTGATAGTAATAGCCAAATATGTTTAGAAGACCTATTTATCCATTCATCTGTATCTGTATGTGTGTGTATGAATACACACACACACACACACACACACACACACACACACACACTTAATTGCATAGCTCAAATGATGTATATCCGAATGTTGATAGTGGGTATTGCCCAAGTGGTAGTTTTTTTTTTTTTTCGTTTTGACTACTTTTCTTTATTTTCCAAATTTTCTACAGTAAACATTACCTTCGAAATAATTTTTAAAAGTTTTTAAAATAATAAGATTTAACTGTGCTTTCTGATTTCAATTATGTCAGAAAAAAATGTGCATAGTAAGAGAAATGAAGCAAATTGTTAACATTGGTTATCTGAGAGTAATCAGTTTGTGTTTATTATCTATGCATAATGTTTTCATATTTAACTTGACCATGTTCTTGTAGTACACAACAAACCTTTGTTTAAAAAGAAAAACTATCTGGGAATGGTGGCACACGCCTGTAACCCCAACAGTTGGGGAGGCTGAGGCAGGAGGATTGCAAGAACAAAGCCAGCCTCAGCAGCTTAGCAAGACCCTTTCTCAAAGCAAAAACAGGAAAAGGGCTGGGAATGTGGCTTAGTGGTACCCCTGGGTTCAATCCCTGGTGCCAAAATAAAAAAGATGAAAAACTAAAAACTGTTATTTCCAACATTTGCATTTGGCTGTGTGGCAGAGTCATTTCTTCTTTTATATAATAGTTTACATGGAATTCCTTAATGTTTGGAGTTACAGGGGGATAGCAATCTTAGGTATTATGTAACATTTAAAATATAATCTCTAAGATTTATTTTCTTTCTAATTATCAGAGCCATACCAGTTTATTTTTTTATTAAGGAGTTGAGTTGTTGTACAATCATAAATGCATATAAAATAATATGATATACATTTGATCATAAGCCATAGTTACCCCCACACTGTCCACACCCCAGTCAGTCATGAAATGTTAATGTAGTTTTGATTTGCATTTCTCTGATTACTAGTGATTTAGAACATTTTCTACTGTTTACTGTCTTCCTCGAAGTCTTCTGTTGAGAAGTTTCTGTTTAGCTCTCTGACCCATTTATTGATTGTGTTGTTCATGTTTTTGATATCCAGTTTTTTGAGTTCTTTGTAAATTTTGGATATTAGTCCACTGTTGGAGAAATCACAGGCCATGATTATCTCCCATTCTGTGGGTTCTCTCTTGACAGTTTTGACCACTTCTTAGGCTGAACAAAGCTTTTTAGTTTAATGGCATCCTACTCATTGATTTTTTTTTTACTTTAATTCTTTCACTTTGGGAGTCTTGTTGAGAAAGTCGTTGCTAACACCCATATGCTGAGTGTTGGTCCTAATTTTTCTTCTAGCAGTTGTATGGTAGCTGGTTTAATTCCTAATTCCTTGATCCATTTTGATTTGATTTTTGTGCTAGGTAAGAGATAAGTATCTAAGTTCAACTTCCTACAAGAGCCAGTCTAATTTGTCTAGCACCATTTGTTGAATAGGGTGTCATTCCTCCATGTTATATTTTGATCCCGTTTGTCAAAGGTCAGATGTTCAAAGATTTATGGGTTTGTCTCAAAATCTTCTATTCCATCGGTCTTCATTCCTGTTTTGATACCAGTACTATGCTGTTTATGCTACTACTGCTCTATTCTATAATTTAGGTCTGGTATGGAAAAACCACCTGTTTTGTCTTTCTTGCTTAGTAATGTTTTGTGTATTCTGGGTTTCTTGTTTCAAACGAATTTGAGAATTGCTTTTTCTATATCTATAAAGAATGACGTTGGAATCTTGGTGGGATTGCACTGAATCCGTATAGTGCTTTTGGCAAAATGGCCAGCCTTCATTGTTGGAAGTTCTTTCTTCCAGAGCTAAGGTTCAGCTTTCTATAGAGGTTAGTCTATTATTAAATTCTTCCATCATTCTGATGTGATAAAGTGAAAATTTTAGCTCTGTTATTTCCTTTTTTGGTGTGTCTGTTTCTTTGATAATAGTTTCTGATCTCTAGAGTTTTCTACTTAGTCCCTTCATTAAATCTTCTTTGATCATTGTTCCTTTTAGGAAATAGATTGTTGATAATTTTTTCTAGGTTTTCATCCTGCTTCTTGTCCGTGTGTTCCTTGGTTAGGGAGTTGTGGGCTTGAGGTAAACCTTTTCTGTTTTGATTCCTCATTTTTTATAATCTTCTGGATCTTTGAATTGAATTTCCCTGTGGTGATGGGTAGGTAGGTCTGCATGTGCTTTTTTCTTGCAGATCAAAGGGTCAAATCAGACACCATCCCTCTGATGACCACCTTCCAGAAAGCTGCTTCTGCCTGGAATCTCATTTTCCTGCACCTTTTGGATCTAGGCTCCAGGGCATTGATCTGGAATCTGTTGAGGATATGGGGAACCCCCCCTGGATTATAGAAGCACAGTAGCTAGGTTGCGTTGCTGGGTCCTAGGGTCTCGTGACAGGCTGGAACAGGCCTCCTGCTCACCATGACAGGACCTTGGCAGCCAGATTGGGCCCAATATATCTTTACCTGGCAGGTATAGACTGCAGCTGGGCATCTACATGCACGGTGCCTGGGTGGGACAGGACCAGGGAGGTGAGGGGTCCTGGGGTGCAAGTGTCCTGCATGTGCCTGGAGGCCCTGAACCTGAGGCCCAGATCTGCATAGCAGCTGCACAGGTCGGTGCCAAAGGGATCCTGGGTGCAGATGTCCTCCATACCAGTTTATTGAAGAAAATTTTAGGAAATTCAGAAATTAATATATAAGGAAAGTAAAAATGTACTTGTAATCTCACTTTCCAGAGACTACAGGCAAATGTTATTTGATATCCTTCCTTTTTGTATATGTATTTCATAAATTTTTTAAAGTTGAGAAATCATTAAAAAGTTTTGTTTGCCAGTTTGTTGCTGTCTTTAATATAGTTTCCAATGAGAATATTTCGTGTTTACAAAATATTCTGCCATATAAATGTAATGTTATTTATTTAACCCCTCCTCATCATTTAGATATAGTTTCTAGTAAAAATGTAAATAAATAATAAGATTTTGTTAAGGCAAAAATCCCATTTCACTGCTGGAAACAGTTGATTCATGTTCTCCTTTCTGAAGAAAACAGATTTTTCCGTTGAATTTGGTATTTCTTTGTTGGTATTAGTGGCCGATTTTTTTTAAGATTGAGATCAAATATTGTTAGTGTTTCAACTACCACATCTTTGTGATGAGAATCACAAAGCTTTCTTACTCTCAAAATTTTTCTTAGTTCTCTTTCCCCACACACTTTTTCCATTTATAAAGCATTTGAAATAATTAAGGATTATTAAAGAATAGTGATTGACATTAGATGTTTATAATATGCTACTAATAAGTGCTATAGCACAGAATGTGTAAAATTATACTAATTTTGATTTTTAAATCATATGCCTTCTGGGGCTGGAATGATGGCGCAGCATTTGGAGCATTTGCCTGAAATGCACAAGAACCCAGGTTCAAACTATACCACCATGAACAGAACTAAGTGTCAGAGAAACAAAGGCTGGATCAAAAAAGTAAATAAAATTGATTCTCTTTTTCTCTCTTGCTCTTTTCCTCTCTCTTTTCCCCTCTCTCCTTTAAAAAAAATGCATTCTACATGAATATGTCCAAAGATTAGAAGAATGTACACTATCATCCTAATAGTTGGTTACCTCAAAGTTGTGGAATTCTTCTGGGAGCCTTCTGTATTTTTTGGATTCTGTAGAGAATGAGAAAATATTCTCAGAGGAAAAGTATTTTTTAAAACACATTTAAGTGCTATTTTTTCCCTGAACCTTTAATAGTGTTATAGTTTAGTTAAAGAGACTCTAGACACTTTGAAACAGTTAAGAACAAACTATCTTATTTAATTAAATATAAAATTGCATGGTACAGAATATGGCTAAAGGGAGAAATCTTTGGATAGGAGAGATTTTAAAAATAATGATAAAGTAGTATTTTGTTTTTGTTTGTTTTTAAGAGAGAATTTATTTTTTCATCTCGCCTTTGTTTCTCTGACATTTAGTTGTGTATTGGTGCTGGGGTTTGAACCCGTGTTCTTGCACATGCCAGGCAGGCTCTCCAACTGCTGAAGCAAGCCCTCCAGCCACTGAGCCACCACTCCAGCCAGATAAAATAATTTTGAACTGATTCTTAAAAGGAAATAGTCGCTTTCCACTGCAGAAGGTAGAGAATTTATACTCCCAAATAGCAACATGAGGAAAGGCATATATCTGGAAACAAAAGAATAGATGTGGAAACAAGAAAGAGACTAAACTTAATCATTACATGATTGTCCTCTTAAGTTACCAGGTCTCCTCTGCCTCAGTTCTTGTCCTTGATCAGGTAGGGAAAAAGAATCTGTACATAGTTATATTGGTTAAAAAATTGTTTCTCTTTTCAGAAAATGCATAATGGAAATTAGATTTGCTAATGAATATTTTAATACCGTGATGCTGAATAAGAACTCTGATAGTCATTTTTAAATATAGCTTTCTTATATCTTAGGGCTTTTGCAAAGATGGCCTCAGCTCCTGCCAGCTATGGCAACACAACTACAAAATCAATGGGGTAAGTATTTTTAATAATGCTGATTGAATCCTTGTCTTCCACACTTTTATTAGACTTTCATGTCCTAAAAATACGATGTCTAACACTTTGACTGAAGAATGTTCTTATGATGATACAAGATAAATATCACCATGACTTTGGCTTTCTTAGATGGTTTAAATGTGTTTTAAAATGTAAGGTAGTATCTTTTACATGTTATGTACTATTGCTTTCATATGCTTCTTTTTTTAAAAAAATTACATTTTTTATTTTCAGAAAATATATTATGAAGGTTAAAGCTTTTTATATCAATGTTGATAACTAACATAGACTTGAAGCCAGTAAGCACTCAGACCTAAGTATAAGACAGATCCAGGCATACTTCTAAATGATAGCTAGGAAGTCCTCAGTGTTGAGAACGGCTTCTTACTTCAGAGAATCCTATAAAATTTGTGTGATTTTCAAATATGCTAAATAAACGTAATTCTTACTATTGTCTTCAATACTGTACAAGTTTCAAAATCCTTACTTATTTTTTAAAGCTAGAATAAAAATATGAAGTTCAAAGGAAAATTGGTTCATCTTAGCCCCATACTAGTTTTAATGAATCATTTTCTAAAAACCAAAGTACTCTTCCTAAGGCAGGAACTTGTAAGTCCTGGGCAAAATGAATCCAGCTTCAGACAGTACTATGCAAGTCAATATGCCCTTTCAGAGTTGCTATATATATTCTAACAAAGATTACTTTCTGTTAATGAAGGATTTCCATCCTGTCCATCTCTTCATTTCAGAAGGAAGTAAGGATAAGACAGGGAAAAGGAAAATAAGTTTGGAAAATAATTCCCATGTATTTAATAAAATAGATTTTCCAGTTTTGTGGCTTAAAATTTTAAGGAATATTTAAATAAAGCTTGTTAGATTTCTTATGTATTTTTAGTTGGGGATTTTTTTGGGGGGGGTAAGATAGAAGAGGAGAAAGAAAGAAAGAGAATCAGTTTTGTTTGTTTTTCATCTGTTTTTTGTTTTTGTGACACTTAGTTGTGTTTGTGGTGCTGGGGTTCAAACCTGGGCCCTTGTACATGCCAGGCAAGCACTCTACTGCTGAGTCACCACTCCAACCACTTTAGTTGGAGATTAATAAAATATGAGAAGAGCTTGGGTGATTTAAAGGTCATCCCTAGCGCTCTAGTATCATAATATAGAATTTTTCTTCTGTGCCACAAAGCATCATTTGATCCATGAAAGAGACTGAACCATAAATTTAAACCCAGTGTTGCATTTCATTAGTTGGGGTCTTTTTGTTGTTAACAGTTCAGACAAGAAGCATTCTTTACAGTTGAGACCGATTTCACTCAACGTATTATGCTTCATCTTTTTATGATAGATTTTATATATAGAGAGGAGACAGTATATAGTAGAGGACTGGATCTAGTTCTGTGATCTGGAGAACACAGTAACATCTAGCCTGTTTGCACTTGTAAGTGTATGTATTTTCAACAAGCAAGTTGTCTGGATTACTGTCTTAATTTTATTGTTTTAGCATTAAGGCAACCAGACAGGCAAGGAATTCTTCAAAGATTATAATTTGCCTAGAACTATACCTAACTTTGCTTAAAATGTTTGATGGCAAATCTTTATTTTTTTAATAATTTTATTGGTAAATAAAATTGCAGCAGTGATACCCATGGAAGCATAAATAAATTATAAATTCTCAAGGCCCTGCTATTTAGTGAAAACAAAGGTAGTAGATACAGTGAACATCAGCATGTGGTGTATAGGCAAGCAAATATTATAACTGTAACAACTGGAGAATCCTTTGTACCTACTGTGGTTCTTTTTTGCCCCTACCTAGTCTCTTATCACGAGTCATGAATACAGGATCACAGTTTGTGATGGAAGGAGTGAAGAACCTGGTATTGAAACAGCAAGTAAGTGCACCTGTTAAAAAACATACTGGTAACTTTTCAAATTCTGATTTTTTTCAAGTAACAGACAGGAGGAATACAATAAAGTCAAGAAGTCTTTAATTGGAATATGGAATATGTAGGAACAGGAGAATGTTGAAATTTTATGCTTTTTTCTGAGATTTCCTTATTTGGCTCTTACTGATATTTGAATTTTTCTACATTGTCAGGTTTGTGAAAGTATGTTAATTGAAAGAGTAAACTGCCACATATTTTAGTTCAATTTTTTATGAAGTGGGTTTCTTGTTTAAGAGCAAGTTCTTTATTCAGATTCCTTTTGAATAAGTAATGTTCTGTTAGGAAAACTATTGCGTATTTATAAAGCAAAGTGAAATCCTAATTTGCTTTATTTAATGAAAAGACTGATTAATTTCCATACTTTCCCTTCAAATAATTCCAGATTATACTATTTCCTAAGTATTTGGGAAATATTTTTTTGCTTCATTATCTCTTAGGCATTCTTGTCACTGTCTCCCATTCTACTTCTTCCCTTTTGAGGAATTATTACTAAATATGTAATCTACCTGTTTTATTTTTTAAACTGGTACACAGTTGCCCTGAGTCCCCTAATGATACCTGCAAGAAATGTCTAAATTGGTCCTGGAGCAGTGACTCAGCGGGTATGGCGCTTGCCTTAAATGCACGAGTCTGTGAGTTCAAACCCCAGCACCACGTACACAACAAAGTGTTGGAGCAATGAAGGCCACATGAAAAACTAAATGAAACTGATTCTTTCTCTCTCACTATCCCTCTCTCTAGGAAAAAAAATGTCTAAATTGTCCTACTAATAATAATTTTACTGTGCTAACCCAAAATTTTATTTATAGTTTATAAAATATAAAAGCAAATTATTCATTTTTACTTCAATTCCCTTTGCTTATCTTAACATTGCAAATGATATTACTGCTTTGACAGGTAATTTCTCACTTTTACATAATCTGTGGTTACCCCTATCAATATAACGATTCTGGCACCACCAGAAGAGTCATGATTTTAAAAAATAAGTTTAGCATTAGAGAAAATATGTATTGATTAGGGATGTATACGATTCATTTTATATTGCAAAGTGAACATAAAGTCATATTACAGCTGGATGTGGTGGTGCATGCCTGTAATCCTAGCAGCTTGGGAGGCTGAGGCAGGAGTATCATACATTCAAAGCCAGCATCAGCAACTTAGTGAGACCCTGTCTCAAAATAAAAAGGACTGGGGATATGGCTCCGTGGTTAAGTGCTCCCTGTACCAAAAAAGTACCAAAAAAGAAAAATGAAGTCATATTACAAAACAGCAAGTCCAAATAATCTTTTTTATTGTTTTTTTTTTGGAGGGGGTTGTTGTTTTTGTTGTTGTAGTACCAGGGATTGAACCCAGGGATGTTAGCACAAAGCCCTTTTTATACTGTTTTTTGATACGGGGTCTCTCTTCGAAGTTGAGATCCTCCTGTCTTAGCATCCCAAGTAGCTGGGATTGCAGGTGTCCACCACCACCACACCTGGCTGTAACAGTTCTTTGTTTTTTTAAAGAGAGAATCAGTTTTGTTTTTTTATGTGAATTTCATTGCCCTGACACTTTGTTGTGTACATGGTGCTGGGGTTCAAACTAGGTCCTTGCGCATTCCAGGCAGGTGCCGTAACCGCTGAGCCACCATTCCAGTCCCTCTAATTGTTCTTAATGTGTATTACCAAATTACCCTCCAGTAAAGAGTCTCTTGTTATATGTTTATTTAAACTCATAGAAATTTATTTCTTTTGTTGTTGTTGTTTTGATTTGTGTTTTTTTTTTTTTTTTTTAAGAAAGAGAGAAACAATTTTTACTTAGTTTTTCGTGGCTTTCGTTGCTCCGAGACTTTGCTGTGTACATGGTGCTGGGGTTTGAACTCGTGTACTCGCGCATACTAGGCAAGCGCTGTAACCACTGAGCCACCACTCCAGCCCCATAAACTCAGAAATTTATTTTAAAAGTTACACTGTCCAAACATTCAAAAATTTAGAGGCCCAGTAATAGACACTTTGAGGCAGTTTAAGAACTAAGAGGTAAGAAGTGTCAAAAAAGAAATTGCTAGAAATTAGTTCTGTCAATTTCATACTTGGAGCATTATGAATAATTTATGCCTCTGTTTTTATCTGAATAAACATTATAAACTAAAATTAGACAAAAATAGTAGGATTAGCCATGTGTCCAGGTTTTTAGGTTACTTAAGAGAATATTTTGTGTTTTGTTTTTGGGCAGCATAAGTTTTATGCATTATTGGTATCAACTATCACATAAAAACCAGTTGACTGGGGGGCTGGAGTGGTGGCTCGGTGGTTACGGTGCTTGCCCAGCATGCCTGAGTACACAGGTTCAAACCCCAGCACCCACGTACACAACTAAGTGTCAGAGCAACAAAAGCCATGTGAAAAACTAAATAAAAATTGATTTTCTCTCTCTCTCTCACTGTCCTCTCTTTAAAAAAAAAAAAAACAGTTGACTGTTATTCACAGATTTGAAATATATTTGTGCGGGGATAATTGTACAGTAATGTGATGAACTGATGCACAAAGTTGTTTGTTTTAGAAGTCTTCATTCCGCTTTCTTTGACATATTTGCCAAAATAATCCTTCTTTTACACATGAATTAAGAACAAATAAATTACAAACAGTGGGAATCCACAGATTAAAAAGACTGAAAAAACATCTAATTGCAATATATGACCCTTAGTTAAAATTGTGATTTAAACAAGAAGAAAGCAATTTATGCAACTGGAAATTTTAATACTGACTGGATATTGAGCTGTATACAGATATCAAAATATCACGTTACCCCCAAGTATATACAGTTTTTTTTGTTGTTGTTAATTGTACCTCAGAAAAGCTGGAAGAAAATTATCGTTAATTATTTTTAGGTGTGCTTAATAGTCTTACAGGTTTTTTTATAAATATTTATATTTTAGAGATATATACTGAAATATTTACAGTTTAATGATGATTTAATATTGATATATTTACATTGCTGTATTAGCATTGATATATTTGCCTGAGTTTTATTTCTCATTTCCAAAAACAAAAATGTGGCTGGGTATTTTTGAAACAATAATGGGGTTTTCATTTGATTAAATTTCATTTATACCTCTTTTACTGAGGTTCATAATTATTTTGTTTTTAAAGACAAAATAGACTATTTGTTGAGCAGAGAGAGCTGTATTGTTCTGACGCTTTCTCTTTTCTATTGCATGAGATGCAGCAACTGTTTTTTTATCAGTAAAAATTATTAACCTTGCAAGTTAAAATTATTCTCAATCTGTAATTGATTTTAAAAATTATTAACCCAAGCCTTCATTGAGGCAAATAACAGCTAGGTAGTGTCAGTTGGTGACAAATCTCAGAAGTTTTGTTTTGTTTGGATACTCTTCCTTGTACCTTTAAAGACATCATGCGTTTCCTTTATCATTCTCTTCGCCTGAAGTTGTCCTTAATCTCTCGTAGTCTGTGAACACTGCATGGTACAGCAGTGGTAGTTGATCATTTTAGTGTCTGATCATAAAGGCCTGGAGAAAACATAAGATTTGCCTCTGGGTTCTTGATTTTTTTTTTTTCTAAAGAGAGAGGAGGCAAAGTGAGAGAGTCAAGTTTATTTATTCATCTGGTTTTTGTTTTTTGAACACTTAACTTATGTATGTGGTGCTGGGTTTCAAGCCCAGGTTCTCGCATATATGAGGCAAGTGCTCCTCCACTGGGCCACCACTGCTCCAGCCCCATGGGCTCTTGAATTCTTGAACAATTTTGCTAGAAAGAAATTTTTCTCAAGTTACTTAATGGCATATTCATTGACAAACTTGTCATGGGAGCAGAACTGTGAAGCACAAAGTAAAATGTAATTACACCCTTTAGAAAAATCTCATTTTTATACTAAATGAGGATTCATCATGAAATATTGGTTAAATGTCCAAATTTCCATTTATTTTCAAAAGTATATGACTCATGATTTATCATATGTAAAATCTTCGATTTTTTTTCTCCATTTTTTTCTGTAATTATGCAGTTCAGAGTGCTAACCAGAGAATTCAGTGTAAATAGAAAAATGGGTGAAAAAAGTCAATTTTAATTGAATCTTACAAAATAATTTATAATGTTCCCCTTATCCAGAATAATATTTCTTCCTATTCTTTTGCAAAGTACTTCATTGTCTTGTTCTTATTAATTGGAACAAATATATGTAACTATAGTTTTTCTCCTTCCTTAGAGAAATTTAACTTAGCGAGACCCTGTCTCAAAATAAAAAAAACAGACTGGGGATGTGGCTCAGTGGTTGAGTACCTCTGGGTTCAATCCCTGGTACAAAATAAAAAAGAAAAGAAAGAAATAGAGCTATTCTTAAATGAACAAACTCAATTTTTTTTGAAACAAAAAAGGTAAAATTTTGAGCCACTTTTTTTTTTTATTTTAAATAATACTCGGGAAGTACATTCATTCACTCAGATTGAACATATGGTGCTTGTGTTTATATTTAAAAGTTCCTGGCCAACACAAATATCAGAGAATAATGAAAAAATTTCAATTTTACTTGCCTGAGACCAGCTTAAAAGGTTTTTACTTTGTAATCTAGTGAAAGGGAAAAAATGTTTATTTTATTTATTTATTGTTTAGGGAAGACAGCATATTCCTTAGTGCTAGTCCATTTTATTGATAATAAAATCTTTTATGACCTTAGAAAATTTAAGTCCTTGTGAAATAATAATGTTAGCTATAAGTTTTTGAATAGCCAGATTTAAAATTGCTTTTGTTGTATGAAGTCTCCAAAATACAAATTCTTCTTTATAGAATATCCTGTACAGTTCCCAAAAGAAATATCAGTTCAAAATGGGCAAGAATATCACCATGTACTTTGAATAGACATTATAGTCACTTAGTAAATTTTCTGCACTCTATATTCGTATGTTCAAATTAAAAAAAAAATGTCTGATTGAAATGTAACAATAGTATCTGTCATCCCAAAATCCATGAGCATGTGAGAAGGCAGCCTTCTACCAGCACCAGTGTTGGTGTTGTACATTTCATGTTCAGAGTGGAGTTTTTTCTGTTAGAAAATAATGCAGAGTGACACTGAAAATTTTGGATTTACCTCAGGCAAAATGGTCGGTAAAATTCTGTATGTATCCATACCCCCATTTTTCAACTGACAAAAGGAAAAAAATGCAGTGAAATTCTTGATCAAAATCAAAGCTTGACGTTATTAATATTGAAAAGCAAATATTCAACAAAGTAAAAAGCCCAAACATATTATGTACTAAGATCTGAATATACCTCCATATTAAAAGGAACTTTTTATTGAAAATTATATTTTTCTATGGAAACTTCAGTGTCAAGGGTATTTATATCTGACATCATTAAGTATGACCACATATTTCATCTTAGAATGTGTTTAATTGAAAGATAAGTGTATTTAACTATAAAATTATTAGGTTGTCTTGTTAGTACAAAGGAACTTTGGTTTGTTATGCCAGTATTTAATAAAATATTACTTTCTTTCACAGAATCTACCAGTTACTCGTATCTTAGACAATCTCATGGAGATGAAGTCAAACCCTGTGAGTAGCCTATTACATTGCATTTATACATTCTTGAATGTATGGAACTGGCAAATGTGAAAGATGATGAAATCAAATTGAGTTTATTGCGGTCTTAATCATAGCAGAGTAACAAGAGAAAAGAGTACATGTTCTAAAAGCCCTATTTAACCATTATCACAGATACTGGGAATTGGTTTTCTCCACTGCTACAAATATATAGAGAGCTCCTATCCAAATTAAATTTAGATTATGTCTTGTATGTATAATTATATGCAAGTTTCTGTAAATGAAAAAGAACTAGTGAGCATCGGTTGGTATAATATAAAGAGGATCAGACCAGTGTAATTTTAAGAAAATTAAATTAGAAAAATGCATAGTAAAATGTTTAAGTACACATGTTCAGATGGCACTCAAGTCTTTTGGGCTGAAGAAGGAAACTGAGGGAGAGAAATTGTTGGCTGAATAGACATGGCTAAATAGTACTAGCATTTATTTGAATAGTTCTCAAGTTGTCTGTTAAGAAAGGAATATAAAAGTTCTCATATTTTGGTAGAAAGACTACCCTGCTACCATGGCAATCAAAAAAGTAGTTCTCATGACTAGAGTCTAGAATCGAGAAAGATAGCATGGAAGCCAGGCATCGTGGTACATGCCTGTAATCCCAGCAACTGAGGCTAAGGCAGTAGGATTGCAAGTTCACAGCCTCAGCATCTTAGCGAGGCCCTGTCAAAATAAATAAAGGGCTCAGTGGTTAAGTGCCCCTGGGTTCAATCCTGGTACCAAAATAAATAAATAAAAGAACATGATTCTATCATTATGAGAACCCTAGTTGGGGTTGGTGTGAATCACTGTAGACTTGGCAGTGAGGCATACAATTCCAGTCTTGAAAGAGAATGACAACAGAATATTAAGATCAAATGTGACTTTTGGTAATTATTAAGATACAATTTCAATAACATTAAAGGAAATTAACAAAAAAAAATTTAAATTCACTCATTTGAAAACAAAGATGTCCAGGGGCAAATACCATTATGAAAGGAATTGGATTCTTCCATTTTGGAATCAAAATATAGTGATATATAATATAGTAATAATACACTGTTACTATATCCTAGAATATATGAAGAAAGGGTACTTCTTGAAAAGCCTGAGAGAGAGAGAGAGAAAGAAATTAACAACCTTGTTGGTGAATACTGTTTTGTAATGGGCAGTAAACTGCTGGAACATATTACCCCAAACAGTAATAAAGGGTAAAAATATTAAAAAATACAAACGTTTAGATAGATGCCAAATACACAGGAGTTAAGGAAAATCAGGATGTTTTGTTATTGCCTTTAGTCTTGATATTGACATGAATAATATAGTACACAATCATGCAAAGCACTTTTCACATATCATTTAATCCTCAGTAGAACTTTCCAAGAAGAGTACTATTATTATTATTTTATAGACAAACTGAGTCACAATGAGATCAATAAACTTGGTCAGGAATATACTGTTAGTATATGGCAGCATTGGATTTGAACCACAAGTCAAATTTTTTTATCATTATACTATGTTAGTTAGGGTAAGTACCCATGCCTTCATGGAATCACAGAAATAAAGAGTTCAGGGAAACATCCTATATCATTTTAATAATGGAGGCAAGGCAACGTAGAGAGGTTACGTGACTTCCCAGGTCACACTTTTAGTAGCAGATTTGGAATTTAAAAGACTATTATTCTTGTATTCAGCTTACTATTCATCCCACCATATACATTCCTTCCGTATTTCTTTGTCAAAAACACATCAGTGGCTAAATTGTGGGTCTTATATGTGTTTCTCCAAGTTATTAAAGTTCACTCACCAATTCCATTGAATTTATAACTGAAGGAACATTACTACAGATAGATATTTTTATTAAAGGTAAATGTTTTCTGTTTTGAAAGCATTTGTTCATCCATCTGCTAGGTGAGGTAGCTGCCAGCATTCTAATCCCTCTCCTGTTCCCAGAAGGAAAGTTGATTTGGAGACGAAATTGGCAAAATACTGAAGAGATTAGCAAGGAATACTGAGTTAGACCTGGCAGGTAGTCTTGAATGTATCTTATCTCAAATGTTTTAAAATGCTATGACCTATTTTTAGATGCATTCTTATCACTTATATTTATTAAATAAATTTAAATTAAGGCAAGATATCAGATAGGTTTACTCTTGCCTTATAGATCTGACTGATAGTGGTTTCTTGGAGCAAACCACTTGAATCTGACACTACATTTGAGTTTACTGAGGGTGCTGTGGTTGATTGAAAGCATCCTCCATTGGGTGTAGGAATAAGTAGTAGCAATATAAGTAGTATATTTGTCCTCTGTATCAGGTTTTGGTGAACCCATTCACCTTGTAAAAGAGGGAAAAACGAATTTCTTTGGATGATTCTACTATGGAAAGAGAGGAAGGCAGAGATGGAAAGTGATTATATCAACAATAGTAGAGCAGTACTTTCCAATTCCTTTAATATCAAGACACTGAGTTTCCAATGAAGTATAGAGGTCTATAACCCCTTGTCCACAACTACTGAAATCCAAAAAGCTTTGAAAACTAGAAGATTTTTTTCCAATTTTTATTAATATTCACATATATAGCAGTAGAAATATACTAACATGTACAATGATGAGGTGTTGCCCACATTATGTATAATATATATCTGATATTATCTAATTTTTTTTTTTAATTCTAAACTCTGAAATACATCCCACTCCTAAAGTTTCAGGTAAGAAAGTGTTAGATATTCTGTATATTCAGTGAAATCATGGACATATAAACTTCTAATAACAAAGATACTTCAGTAGTACATTAACTACTTTCAGGCTATAAGAAGTATTACAGCATGGTAGTAGTTAAGAGTTTGGACATTGAAACTGCCTAAGTTCAAATCCTGGAGTTCCCAAAATTAGTATGTGTAACCTTAGGAACCTCCCAGTACCCCCAACTTGCCTATCTGAAAAATGGGGATAATAACAGTAGCTACTTTAGAGACTGGGAATTGAGTAATTTCATATAAAACACTTAGAATAAAACTTGGCACAAAGTAACTGCTCATTAAATGTTAGCAGTGGGGTTATACACTCTGCAAAATTGATAGATTCATGAATATAAGATACCGTATGCCGGACTTTAATCTATTGTTTATAAATAGGAAACTGACGACTATAGATATTTCGATCCCAAAATGCTGCGTGGCAATGACAGGTAAGCAGTTTCCGCCTTTGTAATTTGTCGTGGTATTTCCCAAGAATGGAAATGATTGGGTTTTACTCTAAAGCAGCACTGCTTGTAACTGGAAAGGAAGCAGTGTGTATTCTACTCTCATCACTCAGAGATAATCACTAGTAATTATACATAATATTTTGTTGTTTTTCCTTCCAAGTATGTATACACACAAATATATGTAACTGTTTACTGGTTTTTTTTAATGAAATGATGGTAGTATTACAAACTAAGTGTAGAGGAGGGGAATTTGGACAATGTATGTTTTTAAATGAAAATTAAGGAGCTTTATATTTGGATGCTAGTTTTTCTTTTTTTTTTTTTTTTAAATGTAACTGGTCTGTAAAACCCAATCTCTGGGAACCATTTCTATAAAAATACAGCCTATAAATAATTTTATTTTTTTTAAAGATGAAGATTAGTTTTAAAAAAAGAGTGGTAAAATTAATAAAGAGAGTGAGACAGAGAAATAATTTTATTTAGTTTTTCATGTGACTTTCATACCTCCGACACTTTGTACGTGGTGCTGGGGCTTGATGAACTCACATACTTGTGCTTGCGAGGAAAGCACCGTAACCACCAAGCCAATGCTCCAGCCCAATTTTTGTATTTTATGACAGACACAAAAAAATGGCTAGAAATAATAGGCAGAATGGGGGGCTGGGAATATTTACTGGCCTCATCTGAATTTCAGTGCTAGAGATGAGCATTCTATTTTCTTGCCCATACCTTGTGTTTGAGATTTCTTTTTTTAACCAAGGCTTGAACCCATGGGCACTTAACCACTGAGCCTCATCTCCAGCCCTTTTTGGTTTTTTTATTTTGAGACAGGTAGTGTCTCACTAACTTACTGAGGCTGTGCCTCAGCCTCCTGAGCCCCTTGGAGCACCCTGCTGTTTGGGATCTTTTATGTATTTGCTCTGTCCGAAACTTCTGCATCTTTGTATGTAGGCAGGATAGATAATCTAATCTATTAACTCTCTTTGCTGAACTTACAAGAAATAATGTTGTATAAGAAGCTGCTAGTAACATCAGAGGTTAGCAAGAGAGAATTTGACAAAGTAAATTATGGAACCACCAAATAAGAAATGACTACCAATGGGTGCCTGCAGTTCTTTTAAATATTCTGAAGTTTGTATAATTCTGTAAATATACAATAAGTCCTACTGACTATATACTTCAAAACAGTGGCTTTGAAACACTTTTACTATATTGGTAATCCTCTTGCTTATATTTTCTTCTTCCTCGCATTTAGATAATAAAAGTGGATATATTTTATTTCATAGAAATCCAGAAATTATTTGACTGTAGCTTATGTATGATAATGAGGAATATTATCATTGATAAGACATACGTTCAGAGTTTCATTTTTAATAGAGACTTCTCTTGAGTCATTCCATCACAGTTATAAAAACATAAATGGTTTAATCGTATTGTCAAATATATCTAAAAATAACAAGGATGATGGAGAAGGGAAAATGTTGAAACTGAATTAAAACAAGGTATTCTGCAAGCATTTGTAAGTATGTCACTGTATAGAATATAGTCATATATTTTTCCTAAAATATCCAAGTACAGTGACATAATTCTTATACCTATGAAGAACATTTTTTTATATACAAGACCCAGAAAGAGAAGCAAGGGACAGGAGATAGAAGGATGCAGGGGGAGGATTTTGATCAAATTGTATTGCTGTATTGTGTGCATCTATGAATACGACAATAAATCCCATCGTTATGTACAACTATGATGCACCAATAAAAAAAAAGTAAATACCTACCAGCAGACCTCATGAGTGTATGTTAGTGTTAGGTATTTCCCATACCAGTTTGGCCCACAATAAAAGCCATGGGTGAGATTTTCAATGTAGTTTTTCTCTATTACAGCTCAGTTCCTAGGAACAAAAGTCCATTCCAAGAGGTAAGTTTCTTATGAAAAAGTTCTCTGCTCCTAGAAAAGAAAGATGATAAGGTAACAAGGCAGTCCTGAAGAATAATTTGTATAAATGTGGCTTTATTATGATTAGTATATGGTAATTTAGATAAATACAATTCCGTACCCCAAGATTTTTCTTAAATTCTCAAGAACTGCGTTTTCCTGATAAAGCTGTTTATACTTATTGTGTTTAAGCTTAAAAATCACTGGAAATTAAGTACCTCATGGAAAAAGAAGGCTTTCATAAGTGTGGAGCTTATAAAATTGGATTCCACACATTTGTGAAGATATGTGACTGTTATATCTGTTTGCATTTTAAATGAAAGCAAACATTGGGAATTACAGAAATGCTAGGTTTTCTGATTTTCTTACCTACTATAAGTAACTGCACAAACATCCTTTGGAGAAAGCCTGTTGTATTTGTTTGCTATTTATTTGCTGTACTTATAAAAAGTACCTCTAAATTTTTTCAGAAAAATTAATTCCTTTTTACCACTGAACAAGCATAAAAATTTATAAATACTTTTTTAGAATATTCTTAATTAGATTTCATCAACTGTGGCCTTTGGCTAGCTAGTTTTTGTCTAAAGTTTTCAGACTTAAGAACCATGTTGCTTGAAAGTTAAAATAATGTTTTAACTTTTTCTTTCAACTTAGTTTTGTGTTTGTTTGCATTTTTAGGCAATTGTTTTTGTGGTGGGAGGAGGCAACTACATTGAATATCAAAATCTTGTCGACTACATAAAGGTACATTTTGGCCCTATTCTATCATATGATGGTTTCACAGTTTTATATCTTTAGAGCACATTTTCTGGTGGTTGTCCTGACCCTTACATAACTACTTTTCTACACGGTAGATTAAAAATTCTGCAAATAGACCAGACGCAGTGGCACATACCTAAAGTCCCAGCTACTGCAGGTTCAAACCCAGGTCCTCACATATGCCAGGCAAGCACTGCACCACTGAGCCACCTCTCTAGCCTCAAAAAGGCATAATTTAAAGACCAAAAATATTTTAACTGTAGGAGTAGCAAAATTAGCTATTATTAGAATGATATTTTGTAATCTTAAATTATTCACTTACTATTAAATAATCATTATTCTTTGCATTCTCACTTCACATAAGGCTTTAACAAAGTAGAGGTTAAGGGGCTGGTGTGGTAGCTCAGCAGTTTGAGCATTGTGCAAGGAACCAGGTTCCAACCCCAGCACCACATATAAAACTTAGTGTTGGATAAACAAAGACCAGATGAAAAAAATCCCCTCCCTCAAAAAAAAAAAAAAAGGCATAAGGATAGGAAAAAACAGATATCACAGACCTCAAACTGATGCGTGAACTCCCAGGATCTTCTCATAGTTGACATATTACATCTTTTGATTATGAATCCCCAATAGGTATGCAAGATACCAGTGTATCTAGAATGTACCTTGGTGGTTCACAGTTGAAAATGAAGTAAGATCCTGAGATCTCTCCTGGAAGTGTTGAAACCCTCTGATGTTTTCCTATGCTTTCTTTCTCCTTCTAAACTATAACCTCTAGTTTATTAATGGCTCACATATATCCTGTGTAACCTCAAGAATCCCAGTTATATGACTCTTTGTAATTGTGGCATATATCTCATTTTCTAAAACTGTACTTGAGATGTGGCTGCCCTCACATACATGGCCAAGTGGGACATTTTATTCAAGCAGTGATGTTTATTCAGTTTATACATTTCAGAAAGGTCCTTTCCTTGTATAACAAAGCCATCATTTTTATATTCCATTTTTATATTCCTTGTTGCAGAATGAACTTTTTATATTACAAAAGAAATCTTGTGACTTTATCTCCAAGTTCACAATCCATAAAGGAATTTCAGCAGAAAGGACTTAGTTAACCAAAGTTTTCTAGTGGAGAAGTTTGAGTGTTGTGATTAAGTTCCAACATCCTGTCAAAATCAAAATTCATAGTTACAAAGTGAAACAGGATATATTAACATATAAATACTGTTGCACAAGTGAGATTTGAAATAATTCATACTACCTACAACATATCCTACTTTCAGCATAAGTAAACTTTTAAGAATATTTTCTTCAAGTAGCATAGATCGTATATTGAAAGAATGTTGGTCTAAGGTAATTGTTGCTCCTATGAAATGTGATATATCAGAAAAGAGCACCAACAGCGTATAGTAGTTTTTTGAAGAAACATTCTTATGCCCATTTTACCATTTTATTCCTCTTTATTTCATGCAATTATAGGATACACATGTACAATAAACATCTACCACTACAACACCCCCCCAAAGAAAAAGTCCTAGTAAGTTAATTAATATCTTTCCATGGGAATACTGAAAATATTTGTTATTCACTTGGCATCTGAGTTTCATTCATGATTGTTTTACAGGGGAAGCAAGGCAAACACATTTTATATGGCTGCAGTGAACTTTTTAATGCTACACAGTTCATAAAACAGGTAAAGTATACACCTTTTTAGTTTGTTTTTCATTACAAGTTGCCATTGATAGTTTTCAAAATAGAACCACTTTTTCTTCCTTCTGGACCATTTGAAAACTGCAAAGCTATAAAATTCTGATAATATTTTCATTATCCTTAATTCCGCCTGGAGCAGAGGCTTGGCAGTTATGGCACTTTCCCAGCATGCGCGAGTACAAGCGTTCAAAGTCTTGGAGCAACGAAAGCCATTAAAAAAATTAAATAAAACATTTTATTTTTTTTAGAGAAACAAACTTAATTCCTGCCAAAGAATACTTCAGCTGTATTCCATAAATTTTCATTTATTGTATTTATCAGTTTAAAATATTTTGATTTATTCTTTCATCCAAGTATGCTTTTGTTGTATTCTAAGATTTATAAATACCTTATCTTAGTTGCCTTGTAGTCATAAACCATACTCTACATAATTGTACTGTTTTAAAATTATTGAAATTGCTTTAATGGTCCAACATATAGGCCTGCCTTGCCAAAAGAATGAGCTTCTGCAGAAGTTGAATACAGAGTTCTGTAAATATCCATTTGGTAAGGGTAACTGATAGCATTGCTCAGGTTCTCTCTTTTTTGGTTTGAGTTGTGTTTTCTGATTGGTTTGAAGAGTGAGCCCTGTCTGTCATCTGCTAAAAGTGCCAAGTAGGTTTGCGGAATTATCTCTTTCTCTTTAATTCTGTCAGTTTCTGTATTTTGAAGCTATTAGGTACATACACATTTATGATTCATCATTTTTTTAATATATACTTTATCATTGTTCAGTATTTCTCTACATGTCTGATCTTAAAGTCTGCTTTATCTGATATTAACATTGCGACTTTATTCTCTTAAGCTTACCATATTAAAACTTTTTCTGGGGCTAAAGTGGTGTCTTGAGGTTATGGTATTGGAGAAAACTAAGTAAAATTGATGCTCTCCCTCTCTCTCTTAAAAAAACAAACTTTTTCCTTCTATTTATTTTCAACTTACCTATGAATTTCAAGTACTTATCTGAAAAAGTCAGCATATAGTTGAATTTTGTAAATTAACCATTCTTCAGTATCTGCCTTTTGAGTCTTTGTCCTATTACCATCTAATATAATTACTGATAAAATTGTTTATGTCTAACAATTTACTATTTGCTTTTATCTTAGTCTCCTGTTTGAGATTCTTCTGTTCTTCCTTCCATGCCGCCCTTTGGATTTGTGAAAACTTTATAATTCCATTTTACTTCGTCTGCAGTTTTTTTTTTGAGTTTTATTTAGGTTTTCATGTGGCTTTCTTTGTTGTATATACATGGTGCTGGGATTCAAACCCACATCCTCACGCGTGCCAGGCAAGCACTGAAACTACTGAGCCACCGCTCCAGCCCTCGGAGTTTTTTTTTTTTTTTAAGCCACATCTCTGCATTATTAATTCAGCAGTTGTTCTAATCACACTATATACATCTTTAACTATTTGTAGACTATTGTACCAATTGTATTAAATGTAGAAATATCACAACTTTATATAGACCTATTTTCCCATCTGTGCCATAATTGCTGTGATTATATTTTACATCTATGTACATCAATAACTTCAAGTGGGTGGTATCATTTTTGCCTCAGTTGTGTACAAAGAAAAATCCTTTGCTTTTACAGATATTTATTACTTTCCATGTTTTTCATATCCATTTCAATTTCTATAGGACTAAAAACATATTTTACCATTTACTGTGTCTCAGGTGTGCTAGCAGTGAGTTTTAACTTCCTCTTTTATGAAAATATCTTTCACCTTTATTATTCCATGTTATTTTTGCTCTGTAGACTTTACGGTCTTCTTGGCTCCATTTTTTCTGAGAGGAAGTCAACAGTCTTATCTTTCAAGGTTATGACTGAGCTTCAAATTGTTTCTTAGGCAGCATCTCAAGTCTTACCTCTTAGTCTCTCCCATTCATGAGCGGTTCAGGGTTTTATGATAGATTAGGAAATATCTAAACGCAGAGTTTAAGGCTCCTTCACTCCATCTGTCTCTGACTCTCCTTTCCACATTCCCCCTTACTTTCCAGTTGTAGTTGCCCTAAGCAATCAGTGGTTCTTCTTGAAACAAAGACTGCAGGCTTCTACCACCTTCTACTGAGAGCACAGAACCTGAAAGTCACAAGGGTTGTTCCCTCCCTTTAGGTGGTGACCCTCCTCTAGTTGCTCTCCTCTCATGGCTAGTTGATTTTTGCATTTAGTTCAAAGTTTATAACCTTCATCTCTGGAAAAGTTAATCCAATTGGAATTTTACACAGTCTTCCCAAATTGAGTTTTCTGCTTTTAATGATAGAACTGTTAGCAGTGAAGATGCTTAACACATTTCTCTGTACATTTTCCATGTCATTGTTAATTTCTTTCTTGCCAGAGTTTTGTCTTTTTTAATTCAGTTGTTTAATTTAAAAGTTTAGGAATGTAGTGAATCAAATAGGAAACCTGAATTTTACTGTGATGAAAGTGATTTTCTTAAGGTGTTTACAGGTACCTTGAATGTGTAAGCTGCTTTTTTGTCATTTTTTAAAAAAGAATGTTATAAATTTTATGTTTTGTTACAGCTGTCACAACTTGGACAGAAATAACAGAAGAACCTTAATATGATAACCCACTTGGAGAAATATAAAAAGAGAAGTCAAAAGAGCCAGATATTTCCCTTTGCATAACAATGTCCTAAAAGCCAAGAGTTGTTAATTTTTAAAGAAATTCTATACTTAATAATATAATGTATACTGATTAAAACAATAAAGCATTTCAGAAATAAAGTTTTAACCTTTTTCTTTCACTCTCCTGATATATTTGATAAATGAGAAAGTACTTTGGAAGTAAGGAAAACTCTAAGCATAATATGAAAATCTTAATATAACTAATAGGTTATCCTATGTAAGTATTATTAGACTGGTTCATGAATCCCCTTACATACATTGTAAAAATTCACAGTCCGTTGGTTTCCCACATTATATATTGTACATAACCATGTGTTCTAGGTCTAAGGTGGATATTTTTTAGTTTCGGCTTTGATTTTTGGTACTAAGGATCGAACCCAGTGAGCTACTTTTTATTTTTAAACACAGTCTCACTAAATTGCTTAGGGCCTTGCTAAATTACTGAGTCTGACCTCAAACTTGGAACCCTCCTGTCTCAGTCTCCCAAGTCGCTGGAGTTACAGGCATGTGCCACCAGCCTATAGGAAGAGGGAGTTTTTGTTTGTTTTAAGGGAGAGGGACAGGGGCTGGAGCAGTGGCTCAGCGGTTATGGTGCTTACCTGGAATACGCGAGGATACACAAGGATACAGGTAAAAAACCCTAGTACGCAACAGAGTATCTGAGCAAAATTAGTTTTTCATGTGTCTTTCATTTCTCTGACACTCTGTTGTGTGCTGGGGTTTTGAACCCATGTCCCTTGTGCATGCCAGGCAAGTGCCATAACCACTGAGCCACCACTCAAGCCACTAGGTAGTTTTGTTTTTTGTTTTTTGTTTTTTTTTTAAGAAAGGGGGACAGTGAGAAAGAGAGAATCAATTTTATTTAGTTTTATGTGACCTTCAGTGCTCCGTGTACGTGGTGCTGTGTACATACTCGTGCATGCCAGGCAAGAACTGTCACCAGTGAGCCACCGCTCCAGCCCCCTACATAGAGATTTTAAAACCACTTTAATGTCTCTTTTCCCTCTGGCACGCCTATGTATATTTTATCAGTAAAGTCTTTCATTTCTGTTTGTCAGTGGGACAGCATTAACATGATTTAGAGTGAACAAATACAAATAACATTCATGCCATAAAATTCTAAACAGTAAGTGCTAAACTTGATTCCAAGCTTCCTGGTGTGCAGTACCAATAAAGAGTGTTGATCAATTATGCATTCATTGTTCATTTTAATAAAGACAAATGAGGTACTAAAGTTTGGTAGTACCAGTAATATAACCTGGAATAACTTTTATGTCAAATGTAATGAAATATTTACCTCAGGGGTTAAAAAAGAAGAGGGATTGTGAAATGTGTTTAGTACAATCACAAAATCTGAGTGCATAATTAGCTTTATCTAACTGGCTACAATAAACCTGCACTTAATAATTAGTATATAATCCTTTAACACATATATGAGGTCTTAAGGGTGGGGCACTAATCCCATAGGACTGCTGTCATAAAAAGAGGAAGAAATTCCAGAGTTCTCCCCTCTCGCCACATGTACGCAGAGGAAAGGTGGTGTAAGGACACAGCCGGAAGAAAGGCTTCACCAGAAGACAGACCTGATAGCACGTTGATCTTGAACTTCAGCTTCCAGCACTGAACAAATAAATGTCTATTCTTTAAGCAGCCAAGTCTGGTATCTTGTAATGGGATCCTGAGCTGACAAATACAGAAAAGAACAAACTTCTGACAAAACTAATGGAGAAAAAAATAAAAAGACACAAAATCCCAACATTAGGAATAAAAAAAAAGGGACCTTACCAATAGTATTGCAGACATCAAACAAGTAAAATAGAACAACTGTTTTAGACCAAGGCAGAGTACTAGGTACCAAGTTTACCCTCATACAGAAATAATTTAAAGATCAGACAAAATGTTGAAACAACAGTTCTTCAAGACATTGGACACCAGCAGTTAAGAAGGTAGTCCTGCAGACTGAACAGAGTGATTCCTACATCGTCTGCACTGTGGTGCCAGAAGAGAGAACCCAAGTGCAATCCATTAGTGTCCCTTGACACTAATGGACAGTGTCCCTTGAAACAGTTCTGGGTGTCCAGAGAGACTGGGAGAGGTGACAGGAGCTACACAGAGAACTCAAGCTCAGCAGAGGGAATACTTAGCAGTGTGTGCAAAGAAGGAAACTACCTGAGGGTGGGAAAAGAACCACCCAAAACTATTAGAGGGAGCAGTCCTCAGCGATCTCATGGGCCAGAAACAAACCAGAGTAGAAAAACACACAATTCATGTGGAGTCAAAAACAAACGTTATTACCTTAATTGTGAGGGAAATAATCCAGGATTAAGCACTGCCTTGGTCCTGCCTAAGCTTAAAAGCAGTGTCTAAAAAGATAAAAACTATTTCCAAGTAACTTAGCCAGATCCCAGACCAAGGCTCAAGATTATAGGAATTATAAAAATTTTCAGCACCTGATAAGGTAGAATTTGAATTTAAAATCTAGTCAAACAAATGCAAAGCAACAGGACAACAACCAATTAGTATAAAAATCTAAACAAAACCAAAAGTATCACAGCTGCTACTATTAGTAGATGAGAACATTAAATTACCTACTGCTCTGTTGTTCCCTGTGTTTAGGAACCCAGGGGAAAGACAGTTTGTTAAGTAGAGGTGTGAAAGATTGACCAAAGACCCAAGCCAAACTTACAAAGACAAAACTTGCAATGTTGTCTGTATTAAATTCCTATTGGTGCTGTAAAAAAAAATCACCATAAATTTAGTGGTTTAAGACACCATAAATTTGTTATCTTACTGTTAAGTCAGAAATCCAGAATGGGTCTCACTGGCCTTAGGTCAAGGAACGGTCAGGGCTGTGTTCCTTGGCTACTAGTGGCCAACACAGTCCGTGGCTCATGGCCCCTTTCCATGAAAGCCAGCAGTGGCCAGACAAGTCCTTCACACATCACGTCTTTCTCCTTCCTTCCACATTTAAAGGACCTGTGTGATCACACTGGGCCCACCTAAATATTCCAGGATGATCTCACACTCCACCCAGGAAGAACAGCACTCTTCCCCAGCACATTCAGAACACTTACTAAAATATGCCATGTTCTGAAGCTTGAAATAGATTCCAATAAATTTTAAATTTACTCAAATTTTAAAATAAATCTGTAACAGAAATATGGAACACACTTGTCACAGGTTTGTTCCCCAGAAAGCAGGCTCAAGCAGATTAGCATGCTAATTTGGAAGTGCTTTGGGGCATCAGCACCTGCTAGAGAAGTAGTGTAAATATCGGGCAGAGCAAGCTGCCTGGCTGTTGTGTGGCCATACAGGCCCTCTGACCCCCTGGGAAATCAAGCTGGAACCCTTAATCAGGATGAAGAGGTTGACCCTTCCCAGAAGAGCCAAGGAGTCACTGATGCAGGCTGTCCCCAAGAAGCAGATGTGACTTAGGGCCAAGACTTAAATTTGGCCAGCTCTGCATAATATGATCCAGTGTGCACTTTCGCTGAGTTACACTTGAAGGTAAAAAACTAGCTCAAAGTAGAGAAGGGGCAGGGATCATAGTCACCCCACCATTACTGCCAAAGCAGAGGCCATGTCATCTCCAAAGCATCTAAATAGTTAAGCTCAGGACTCCAGGAGAGAATGTTGTGTGGAGAAAGCAGGCTGTGTTGAGAGGGAAGTTGTCCTTAAGCTATTTAACATTTGTTTAGAAAATGGAGCTGCAGGGTTAAAAACTATACAAATGACAAAGGAGTTGATCTCTTTGCATTGTCTTTGCATTTACAAATACGTTGGAAAGAAAGAGCAAATCAATAAATGAACAGTATTTTCTTCAGGGTTGCCTTAAAGTCACATAAACACTTTCCCTTGTACATACTAAGGTCATTGCTAAATTTCTGAGATAGAAACCTTCCCTGGGACTGTAAGCTTCTTGCATTTTCTGTTTGTTTGTTTGTTTGTTTTGTATGTTTTGTTTTTAATATGTCTGGGGAAACCTTGGTCTTTCTCGGACTGTCCACAGCTTAGCTGTTTCCTGGAGTGGGTACCTACCATGCCATCCTCATTGTTGAAATGGTCACATAGCTGCCCTCGCAGGCTGGGCAGTTAAGATTCCTATACCAACAAGCCCAAGTTTGGCTCAGAAATTAGTTTTATCCACTTCTATAGGGATGATTCTCAGAACTGATTCCTATCCTGAGAACACTCAGAGCAGGGATGGGGGTCAAAGAGAAAAGGAAATCACAGTTTTAATCAATCCTCACAACAGTACTGCCAAGTAGAGGTTACGAATTTATAAATGGAAACAAGCCCAAAGAGAATAACTACCTTACTCAAAGTCACAACTGATACATGGTGGAACCAAGGAGGGAATGCACATCCGTCTGCCCCAAATTCATCTCTTTCCACTGCTTAAAATTCCCTGCATGGGAGCCAGGCACAGTGACACACAACTCGAATCCCAGCAACTCAGGAAGCTAAGGCAGGAGGATCAGAAATTCAAGACCAGCCTGGGAAACTTAGTGAAATTACCTCAAAATAAAAATCATAAAGTTCTGAGTCTATAGCTCAGTGGTAGAGCACGCCTGGGTTCAATCCCCAGTACTGGAGGAGGCGGTGGAAGGGATTCCCTGGCTGGGGAGGTGGGAAGGAAGCTTAGCTTAGGAGCCATAGTGGGCTGCTGCTCACCAACAGGAGTCGGTCAGTTTACCTTCCTGTTTTCTCTTGTGTGGAATGACAGTTATACAGAGTGAGGCATCTCAAGGCCACGCAGCTCACCTGAACCAGCTAGTTCAGGATGTCTTACCTGATGAGCCCATGCATGTGAACTAGCAGGCTTAGACACCTGCCAGAAAATGTTTGAGCTATTTGTCACAAACATGGGAAAGAGGGGCTGGAGCAGTAGCTCAGCAGTTTTGGTGCTTGCCTGGCATGCGTGCGTACACGGTTTCAAACCCCAGGACCACGTACACAATTGTCTGAATGAAAGCCATGTGAAAAACTCAACAAAAATTGATTCTCTCCTCTTTCTCTCTCTCTGTCCTCTCCTTTAAAAAAAAAAAAAAAAACATGGGAAGTTAACTCACTTGGCATAGATGGAGCTCTACCACAAAAGGGGAAAGAAAAAAAATTTTTAAGGAAAATCAAGACAAAATGGAAGCTTTCATTTCATCAATCGGGTAATTTTGTACTGTGACAAACTACAAATGAGATTTACACATTCAAAATTGTGCAATTTCAACTCATGCCCTTCAAATTTACAATCTGTAAGTAACATTCAAAAGAAGAGGGGTGTGAAGATGTTGATTCACATAGATGCACTTCGACTGCAGGCGTTTGATGAAAGTTTTGCATGATTTTCTGAAATACCATGGCACCAAACAATCCGACTCCAGGAGCTGACAAAAACTGATGTGACATGTGACTAAAGAAAGCAGGAAGCTGGATTCAAGTGACCACATCAAATAAACAGAGTAAGCAGAGGGAACTAGGGCCTATTCAACTTGACCTTTTGAATTACACTAGGCTCAATGTAATTACGGAATTTTCAACAACTGGTATCCAAAGAGGTTCTAAGGTGTTGCGCGTGCACAGGCTTTAGCAGGCTGTAAATGTTTGTAGCTACTTTTATAATGGAAACCTCAGGATTATTCTAAACTGTGAAGCATCAGACCATCTTTGTGACTCAATTTAAAGAAAAGCCAACACGCTGAACTTGAGCTACCTGCGCGGAGACAGGGTGTGGCGTCTGAGAATCCTGAGGCTGTGGCTACAGGAACTCCAGGGCTCTCCTGAGGTGATGACTAAGCTGACGGTAACAGCCTGTACTGATCTACCCGCCAGCAGTGTCACCCCTGCTTTTTGTCACCCAGTCTTTCCAGGCCCTACTTTAACCTGGCTAATGCCATCCTTGACAACAGCAGGAATCGCTAAGGGACAGACACATAAACAGACGCAGCCCATGGCAGGCGCTTCGAATCCTGCTGAAGTCACTGCTTCACTAGCACAAGGAGACCGACCATCTTCCTGTCTGCTGGACTTAAACATGAGCTATGGATATCATACCAAGAAGCCTGAGATTGAAGATACGTCCTAATGATACTGGTTAATTCCCCTAGGTCTATGATAGTCTTGAGTTTTGCAGCTTCAGAGGCAGACAAATCCTGCCTCAAGAGAAATGCAAAACCAAATAGATAATTTAAATATCCTAACACTGCCAAAGAAATACAAGCAAAGCATAACAATACTTTTTAGACATAGAACTTTGGAAAGCATAGGACAGTGACCCCTAAGAGGGAGAAACAAAATGGTCCCTTACAGTCTCCCCACTGTACTTCCTAGAGAGGATTTTCTGGCTGCAGCCCAGGCAGGGGGAGCCCAGCCCAGAGGTCTCCCTGCGTTGAGAGCTGGGCATCCAGGTGTCAAAGCTGCAATTCACAGCACAGACTACCAGGGAGAAGAGAGCCACAGAGGAAGAAAATTCTGGAGCTTTACAGAAAGTCCTCCTTGAGTGTTCAGCTGAGAACAACCACGGTGTATACGTGAGGCACTTACACAAGGTTAATGGACCGGTCAGAGGAAAGTGAGCAACCCTCGTGCTCTCCTGGGACCCTGAACAGCGTCTGTATCACCAGCCAGAGTGAAAAACCTCATCATTCACAGGATAGTGGGCAGAGTACTCAAAAGGGTTTTGCCCCAGTAATGGGGAAAATTAGCCCTACACTATATGCCATCCCAGTCCAACCTAACACTTTAACAGCAAGACCCACACTGTAACCAAGAACTGTGTAACTTAATCATGTCCCAGAAGGCGCCCACATAAAGAAATACCAAAATATCTAGCACCCGTCAAGATCAAGTTAATGTCTACAAAACTTACCAAGAACCCCGTAATAAAAAGGAAAATGCCTGATAGCTGTTAGAAGATGGCAGCTGTGTAAGATCCTCCCGCAGTTGTCTCCCAACGGACATTTCACCAGGGAGCAGGGCAGGACTGTGCCCTGAAACTCAGTGCTGTGTCTGCCCGTGCAAGACGCAGCACAAGGCCGAACCCAGATGGTCTCAGAACCAGCTGAGCTCACAGACCCGCCCTAGCCTCAGGTGGCCTCAGGTGGAAACCTGCACTCCAGCAAGGCAGGAGTTTTCGACCTGCACCATGGTCTGCCTTGGAGTGGGCCTGAGGCACACCACCCTCCTGAGCTGTGAGACTCAGGTGCCAGCCAGCTCAGTCCCCACGACCTCTTCCCCAGCCTCAGGCAGCACAGCCATGCCCCGGCCAGGGCTCGCAAGGCCTCTAGACATGTCCCAGCACCCAGCCAGGCCTGCACCCTTGCACCCTCAGTCAACACCAGCTGTGGGGGAGGCCTGATGCACCCCTGAGAAAGTACAGATCCTGGCAGCTGTGAAGACTCAGGCACAACCCTGCTTAGTGTCAGCCTTGGTGGCCAAGGGACTGCTGTCACCAACACTTAGCCTTGAGCAGCATAGCATGGACCAAGACTATTTGCAGGAGGTAGGACAGGGTGGTAACCACAGGATTTTTGCTTTGGAACTTGGTGCCAGGCTGGTGAAACCTACCACTGGGCAGATCCTAATGACCCCATCCCAGGCCTACCTGTGGACAGTGCCTCTCGACAGAGGCAGGTGTGAGGTACAGGCATGCAGACTTCTACTCAAGCCAGCATTACCTGTGCCTGGCTGCAACAGCCTTCAACCATTGGGCCACCTCAGCAGAGGCAGCCCACAAGGTGGACCTAGGCCCCACTCCAGGGCTGAGCTGGGCTATGTATGTGGCCCAGGGTGGCAGCACTGGGTGAGTACAGAACTGCCCCACCCTTCTTCCCCAACCCCCAGCAGTACAACACAAGAGTAGCTATATCTCCTTAGGACAAGCAAAAGGAGGTGTGGGGCTGCAGCGGTGGCTCAGCAGTTAACAGCACTTGCCTGGCATGCGTGAGTACATGAGTTCAAACCCCAGCACCACATACACAACAAAGTCTAGGAGTAACGAAAGCCACATGAAAAGCTAAATAAAAATTTATATTCTCTCTCTCCACACACATATGCGTGCATGTACACACACATGCACTGTCCCTCTCTTTAAAAAAAGAAAAGAAAAAGAAAAGGGAGGTGTGTTCCAAGTCACATTGTAAGAGCCTGGGGCTGCTCTCTCCACAGTGATTCTGCCCAAGTCAGGCAGAATCGTACAGTGTCTGACCAAAGACCAATGACTGTAAATGCGATATCAGAGCCTACCCCAGCCCTTAGGAAGAACTGAGAGCACTAACGGTGGATTTGGGACAAGCCTGGGTGTGGATTGCCCTCTAGTGGTGAAACATCAGCAACACACCAACAGGTAACTCAACGGCAGACATAAACTAGGGCACCACCTAGTGCTGAAAGAGCCAAAGTGAATAAGGTTCATAAGCACCAGGCTGACTATCTGCAAACATAACCACAAAGAAGGCAAATTTGTGAAGATGGAATAAATACATAATCCCTCAATGCACAGATGGCATCATACCCGAGCAAGCACTGAGAACTTTCAAGGAACCATGACCTCACCTCCTCGTCAAAGCACCAGAAACCAACCATGTAAGTAACCAATGGGGCAATCTCTCAAATGGAGAATTTAAAAATGGCTATTCTAATGAAATCTAATGAATTCCAAGAAAACAGATATGAGTCAGTATTTTATCAGAGAAATTTAGATGGAAACAATTTTTTAAAGTCACACAGAAATTCTTTTTTTCATATTAACAATTTTTCCTTTTTTAACAAAATTTTATGTTTCATTAAAGGTTTACATATTGAAGGAGTTTGTTGTTACACTTTCATACATGCACACATCACACATTCCACCTTTACCCATGCCCCACTTCCCCTTCCTCCATTCCATCCCCCCAGACCCCTAGTCTCCAAGGTCGCCCCCAGTTCAATTGGTAATCTGTGTTTGATGCATCTGTTGTCTAAACTTACTGTTCTCTCACTCTTTCCGAATTGTACTTTAGCTTCCACATATGAGAGAAATCACTTAGCTCTTGAGTTTCTGGGTTTGGCTAAATTCACTCAGCATTATTTTCTCCACCTCCATCCATCTACCAGCAAAGGCCATGATTTCATTTTTTTAATGACTGAGTAGAATTCCAGGGTATGTATATATACACCACAATTTCTTAATCCATTCATGCAATGATGGACATCTGGGTTGCTTCCATAATTTAGCTATTATGAATTGTTAAAGTCACACAGAAATTCTTCAGCTGAAAAATATACAAGTGAAATAAGAAACCCAACAGAGAGTCTGGGGATGGAAGAGCATGAAGCCATGCATGAAGTCCTGGGTTCAATCCCCAGCACTGAAAAATAAGTACAAACATGACAGAGAGCACCAATAGCAGAACAGAGCAAACAAAAGAAAGAATCAGTGAGCTAAACACAGGCTAGTTGAAAATATACAACTGGAGGAGAAAAAAAAGGAAACGACAACTTCTAGAATTTTTGGAAAAGCATTAAAAGAACAAAACATCCAGGTTACTAGAGTTCAAGAAGCACTCGAGTATGCCAAAGGGGTAAAAAGTTTACTCAAAGACAGAATAACAGGGCTGGAGCGGTGGCTCAGCGGTTTCGCACTTGCCTGGCAAGCACGAGGACCCGGGTTCAAACCCCAGCACCACATACACAACTAAGTGTTGGAGCAACTAAAGCCATGTGAAAAATAAAGTTGTTTCTCTCTTTCTCTGTCTCTCTCACTGTCCCTCTCTCTTTAAAAAAAAAAAAGACAATAACAGAAAACTTCTCAAACCTGAGAAGGATGCAAATATCCAGGTACAGGGACATCAAAAGCCCCCAGGTCAGACTGAACATCAAGTGTACCCCAAGATGAATTATAATGAGCAAGAAGAAAACATCACAAGGCATTAAACACACTGGTAACAGTAACTAGACAAATGCAGTACATAGTCCATTGACGTCTGTACTATAAAGACTGAAAACCAAAGTGATAATTACATTCATATGCTAAGAAATAGGCAATATAGAAAAATGTAAATGGAGCATCTAAACTTCAAAACTTGGGGAAAATGGGGTGCAGTATAGAATTTTTATTAGTATATTTTATTTCATTTCTTTACAATCATGTTAAGGTACTACCATTTCAAAAGAGCTTGTTATCATCAAAAGATATTTTTTGTCAGCCTCATGATGACCACAAAGAAAAAAACGCATAACAGAAAAAACAAAAATAGGGAATAGAGTGGTGGCTCAGCAGTAGAGCACTTGCCTGGCATGCATGAGGACCCAGGTTCAAACACCAGCACCCAAAAACAACTAAGTGGAGGGAAAAAAAACACAGATGAAAAAATAAATAAAATTGATTCTTTATAAAAACAAAAATAATAAACAAGGAATCAAAGCACTATTAAAGTAAATCACATAATCACAAAGACAGATTGTAGCAGAAAGAAACAAACTACAATAAATCTAGAGCTCTCAAAATGTCTGCAGTAAAATCTTTCTCATCAATAATTATTTTAAATATAAGTGGATTAAATTCTCCATTTAAAAGGCATATAGTGACTAAACAGATAAGAATGAAAGGAAAAACAAGACCCAACTATATGTTGCTTCAGGGGCTGGAGCAGTGGCTCTGTGGTTGGAGCTCTTGCCTGGCATGCACGAGGACCTGGGTTCAAACCCTAGCACCACATACACAACTAAGTGTTCAAGAAACAAAGGTCAGATGAATGAATAAATAAAATTGATTCTCTCTTTCTTTCTCACTCTCTTCCTCTCAAAAAATATATGTGTAAGCGTCTTAAAAATAAAAAAAGAAACACACTTCACCTCTAAGGGCGTGCAGACATGCATGGACTTAAAAGTAAAGACATGGAGCAAGATAGTCTATGCAAATGGAATCCAAAGAAAACAGAAGTAGCCATACTTTTATCAGATAAAATAGACTTTAAATCAAAGACAGCAAAAAGAGACAAGGCAAATCACTCTATAATAATAGTGTTCATTCAGCAAGAAGTAACAATTCTAATTATACATGTGCCCCATATTGGAAGACCCACCTGTATAAGTAAACATTAATAGATGTAAAGGGAGAGAGATTTCAGTATAATAATAGTACAGGAGTTTATCACCCCACTTGCAGCAAGGACAGATCATCTAGACAGAAAATCAAAAAAGAAAGAAACCACCAAGTTAACTTGTGCCCTAGACCAAATGGAACTAGCAGACATCTACAGATTCTTCATTCTATCCAACCATTGTAGGGTACACATTCTTCTCAACAGGACGTGGGAAATTATCCAAGATAGATCATATGATGGAACACAAAACAAATCTCAACACATTTTAAAAAACTAAAATCATATTGAATGCCTTTTCCAACCACCATGCATGCAATAAAACTGGAAATCAAAACAAGAAAAAACTTTGGAAACTATACAAATAAGGGAAATTAAGCAACTTATGCTTGAACAATTAATGAATCAAGGAAGAAATCAAAAAGGAAATTAAAATTTCTTGAAATAAGTGAAAATAGAAAAATACAACAGAAGAAAATCTGGGAGATAGAGCAAAAACAACAGTAGGAGAGGCATTTACAGCAAACAACACACCCAAAAAAGCAGAATTATTTCAAATAAGCAGCTCCTTTGCTAAGCCTCAAAGAACTAGAAAAACAATAGCAAGCCAAACCCAAAAAAAATGGTAAAAGGAAAGAGATAATAAAGATCAGAGCTGAAATAAATAAAATAATTTAAAAATACAAAAGATCAATGAGATAAAGAGTGCTTCTGCAAAAAGAAACAAAAATTAAGAAAAAAGAAATCATAGATGAAAAAATGACATTATAGCTACAGATGTACAAAGGAGCATTAGAGATTATTTTGAATCACTGTATATCAACAACTATAAGCCAGAAGAAACAGACAAATTACTGGGCACAAACTTTGAATCAAGATTGAATCACAAAGAAGTAGAAAACCTGAAAAGATCCATAGCAAGCAGTAAGATTGAATCAGTAATAAGTGTCCCATCAATGAAAACCCCAGAATCAAATGGCTTCAGTGCCGAGATCTACCAACATGTAAGGAGCTAATACTAATTCTTCTCAAATTATTCCAAAAAAAAAAAAAATTGAAGAGGAGGGAATTCTTTCAAAAATATTCTACAAGACCAGCATTACTCTGATACCAAAATCAGACAAGGACACACACACACACACACACACACACATAGTAAAGGCCAATATCCTTTATGAACATAGAAGAAAACAAAAAAAAGGTAAACAAAATACCAGCAAACCAAACACAGCACCACATTAAAAACATGATTCGTGATCAAGTGGGATCTATCCCTGGGATACAAGGATGGTTTAATCAAATCAACAAACAGGATACACATTAACAGGGTAACGGACAAAACCCATATGTTCATTTCACTAGACGTAAAAAAATGAATGAAATTCTATGCCCTTTAGGGATAAAACACTGAAAAAATCAGGTATAAAAGGAAAATACTTCAGCATAATAAAAGTCAGCAGTAATGGGCTGGAGCGGTGGCTCAGTGGTTTCGGTGCTTGCCTGGCAAGCATGAGGACCCGGGTTCAAACCCCAGCACCACGTACCCAACTGAGTGTTGGAGCAATTGAGGCCGTGTGAAAAACTAAATAAAGTTGTTTCTCTCTTAAAAAAAAAAAAAAAAAGTCAGCAGTAAGAAGCCAACAACTAACATGATACTGAATGGAATAAGACGAAGCTGCCCACTTCACTACTTTTTTCAAAATTGCTCTGAAAGCCTTAGCCAGAGCAATCAGGCAAGAAAAAGAAAGTGTATTCAATTTAGAAGAGAAGTCAATCTGACACTGTTTGCAGATGATGTAATCTTATATACACAAAACTCCACCAAAAACAATTAGACTAATTTAAAACTAATTTGATACAAAAATCAAAATACAAAAAAATCAGTACTGAATTACCTGAAACAGAAGAAATCATTCCCATTTATATTAACTACCAATGATAATAATAATGCTACCAGTGATAATAATAACACCAAGAAATAAATTTAACCAAACAGGTGAAAGATCTCTACAATTTTAACTATAAAACAGTGATCGCAGAAATTGAAGAAGACACAAAAAATGGAAAGACATCTGTGTTCATGGTTTGGAAAAAGTCAATATTGTTGAAATGCTTGTATTCTAAAGCAATCTACAGACTCAATGCAGTCCCTATCAAAATACCAGCGGCCTAAGTGTGCCCTAACAGATAAATGGATAAAGAAAACGTGATACATATGCACAAAGCCTACTATTCAGCCATGAAAAGGATGAAAACCTGTCATTTGTCACAACATGGATGGGACTGGAGGTTGTTAAGTGAAATAAACCAAACACAGAAAGACAAGTATCACATGATATCTCCCATATATGGAATCTAAACAAGTTAATCCCATATAAGTTGAGAGTAGCCAGGCACCATGGTGCATGCCTATAATCCCAGCAAGTTGGAAGGCAGGAGGATTGAAAGTTCAAAGCCAGCCTCGGCCACTTAGGGAGACCCTAAGCAACTTAGCAAGACTGTCTCAAAATTCCAAATTTAAAAGGGGTGGGGATGTGGCTCAGTGGTTAAGTACCCCTGGGTTCAGTTCCTGAATCAAAAGAGAAAGAGAGAGAAAAAGACAGAAAAAGAGAAAGAGAAAGAGAAAGAGAGAGAGAGAGAGAGAGAGAAAGGGAAGATTGATTGTTATCAGAGCCTGGGGCAAATGAAGGGAGGGAGGAGATAAATGGGTACTAAATCAGCATTAGATAGAATAAATTTTTTCTAGTGTACTATTGCACAGTTGGGTGACTTTAGATAATGAAAAGGTATTATATATTTCAAAGAGCTAGAATGAATTATTTTTTTTAAGAGAGAGGGACAGTGAGAGAGAGAGAGAGGGAGGGAGAAAGAAAGAGAGCATCGGTTTTATTTAGTTTTTCATGTGGCCTTCAGTGCTCCAACACTTCGTTGTGTACCTGGTGCTGGGGTTTGAACTCGCATCCTCATGCATTCCAGGCAAGTGCCATAACTACTGGGCCATCACTCCAGTCCTAGAATAAATGATTTTGAATTTTTTCACCATAAAGGGGTAATAAATGTTTGAGGAAATAGATAATATTTACCCTGACTTAAATATGGCAAAGTATATTTATGCATCAAAACATCCCACAGTACCCCTAAATATGCACAATTTTCATGTTTTTATGTATCAGCTTAACAACATTTTTAAAACTTTTTTTTCACAAAGGGGATAGAGAGGTGGCTCAGCCGTAGAGCACTTGCCTGGCATGAGCAAGGACCCAGGTTTGAACCCCAGCACCACATACATAACTAAGGGGAGGAAAAACAAAAAACCAGATAAAAAAAATAAAATAAAATCGATTCTCTTTCTCTTTCCTCTCAAAGAAAAAAAAAAAAGAACTGGGTTTGTTTTTTTCCTTTCTCTCTAATGAAGCAAAAGTCAACTTTTTACCCAAAAATTGCTCTTAAATAGTTTTGTTATCAAAAACTTCCACCAACAGAAAAAGACATACTTGAAACTCTCTTTGTGGATCACCTCAGAAATTCTTTTTTTTTTTTTTTTTTTTTTTTTTGCTTAAGTCAGTTTGAGAAGATTTCCATTTTCAAACAACAATTCTTGGGGCTGGAGTGGGGCTCAGTGGTTACAGTGCTTGCCTGGCATGCACAAGCTCAAACCCCAGCACCACGTACACAACAAAGTGTCCAAGGTATGAAAGTCACATGAAAAACTAAATACAAACTAAATAAAAATTGTTTCTCTCTCTCTCTCCCTCCCTCCCCCTACTCTTTAAAAAAAAAAAAAAAACAAAAAATTCCTGGACACAGAATCAGTCTAACTAGTTGAGAAAACACACCCTCCTTCACAAAACCACTAAGCCGGTGTTGACGTCAGTGATGTAGCTGTGGATTGAGTTGAGATGTGCCCACAGTTCAGTAACTCCCTTGTCAGATACCAGAATATCCCATTCTTTTTATTACATTTGACCAACTGTTTAGGCTTGCCACTATGAATCTTTCTGAGAATAAAATTAAATTGTTTTTTGATTACTTTGTGTTACAATACTAAAATATGTTTTGAATTGTTAATTCTGTTAGTAATTTTTTAAATTATTCAGTTCATACACAAATCAGTGTCTGATCACATATCACCTACTTAAAGGGGAAAATTCGGATTACATGATGCTAAAGTGCCCTATACTATCGTTAATATTCTAGAATTCCAGCCAAACTCACGGAAAACTGACTTGCAGCCCTGATTCCAATTCACTCATGAGCTAACACTTACCAAGCATCAGCAGTAGTCAGCTGCACACGGCAAACCTTACGAGAGGCAGAACAGCAAGAAGAGAAGTCAATCAAACACTTTGCACTTCTGTCTGCCAGGACATCAGCAGGCCTGTCTACATGCCAGCTCATTTGACCCTGATAAAGACCCTGGGAACATAGGTAATGCTAAGCTTGCTTTACAGTTGAGGAAATTTACATCTAGACTCCAGCCCCTGTCCAAGGTCATTCAGATAATAATGGTGGAACTTGAACAGGTCAGACCTGAGTCTAGAGCATTTTCCATCTGAAATGAGCAATTATTTTTTTTAAACTTTTTTTTTTTTTTTTTAAGAGAGAGGGACAGTGAGAGAGACAGAGAGAGAAACAACTTTAGTTTTTCATATGGCCTTAGTTGCTCCAACACTCAGTTGTGTACGTGGTGCTGGGGTTTGAACCTGGGTCCTCGTGCTTGCCAGGCAAGCACCGAAACCGCTGAGCCACCGCTCCAGCCCTGAAATGAGCAATTATAAGGAAACTAATAGATTCTCCTACCAAGTTATTGCAGTCTGATGACTTGTTGATCTACATTTCTGTTCAATAACCAGAAATGATTATCAGTCTGGTACTTGATGAGAATGTTTGATGGAAGGACAGATGATGGATGAAGGCAGACTCTAGTCACAACCCCCATTTATTGACTCTACTTCAACACTCCAGTGTGGCCAGGTGCCCTCCTTCATTCATTCATTCAAGTAGACAAATATTTATTAAATGCCTCTCATGTACAAGATACTCAAAATTAGAGTTACAAACATAAACAGATCGACACAGGGCTGAAGGTTGGAATAAAACCCTCAGTGGTAATCTAATTCTTCTTAGACCTAATTCACACCTTGTAGCACAGGAATGGCCCTCAGTCTACCAACTTGCTCCAGACAGCTACCCTGCCAAACCCCAAGGAGACGAATGGAGCTGTCCTCGAATGACAGGGCCACTTCAAGCATCTTTCTAGATGTTGGTGCCTTTTCAGTAGCAGCTAAAAATATACCATCCTTAAGCCAGCAGTAACACCCATGCCATGGAACCTGTGCAGCTGCCAGATGTAATGAGCTGGGCCACAAGACTGCAGGTGTATTGTTAAATTAGGGGGAAAGTGCAGAGCGCCACATGTAGCGTGAGGAGGAAGGGAGGGAAAAGAAATAGTAATGAATCCGGATCCTTATTACAGGTGTTCAGAGTTATCTAAGGAAGAGCACATGACAAATCGGTTATATTGCTTGCTTCCTGGAAAGAAATGAGGTGCCCAGGGTACAGGAATAGGAGAGAGACCTGGAGACTTCAGTGTACACTTTTTATATATATTAATTGGTAGGCGAGGCTTACTGGAGATGGAACCCAGGGCCTTGTTCAGAGCCACATCTCCAGCCCTGTAATTTTAATTTATTACTATGTTTTAAAAAAAAAAACTCTTGGGGCTGGAGTAGTGGCTCAGTGGTTAAGGCGCTTACCTGGCATGCATGAGGACCCAGATTCAAACCCCAGCATCACTTACATAACTAAGTGTCAGAGAAACAAAGGCCAAATGAAAAAATAAATAAAATTGATTCCTTTCTCTTTAAGAAAGGAACTTAAAAATTCCATTAGATTTGCTTTTTTAAATTTTATATATATATATATATGCACACATATATATATATAGAGAGAGAGAGAATGAATCAATTTTATTTATTGTTTTTCATCTGGTCTCCAACACTTCGTTGTGTGTATGGTGCTGAGGTCTGGTTGAAACTGGGTCCTCGTGCTTGCCAGGCAAGTGCTCCAACCACTGAGCCACCACTCCAGCCGCTAAAGTTTCTTTCTTACTCTATCTCTCTGCAGCATTTTAACATCATCGCCTACTCCTTCTTGACACTCTTCATTCTTTGACCTCCTTGACTTACAAGTGCCAAGTTAAGAGTTATTTGACTTGTAGTCTGTTCCCATCAGTTCCTGAGGTTCAAGCATTCTGGATACAAATCAGATTGAGGAAGAGCCATTGGATTTGGCATTGCAATTTTCTACGCAAAGAATACTTTGTATAGAAACATCTAGCTTTACTGTATCTTGCCATTAGTAAAAAATTTTACAATGGCTGTGTCACTACAAAGATTGTTATTAATGTCATTATGAGGAAATATTAGTCCACAGCTAGGCACCTGGAGCCAGACTGCCCGAGTTCACTCCTAGCCTCATTTCTTGTTAGCTGTGTGGCCATAAGCAGGTGACTCAATCTCTGTAAACTTCAACCTGCTCACCTCTAAAAAGGGGAATAATTGTCCAACTTCATATTTAGGTTGTTGTGCAGATTGACGTCTACTTCTCTGCCCTGTGATGAGTCCCATGAGCTCTGGAGGCTGCCAACGGTCCCAGCAGAGACCTTTACTGCCCCAAGGGGAGGTGGGTCCTCTTGGAGCAGTTCTCACCAAGAGTCCAGGAGTCAGCCGGTTGGCAATGCCACCTTGACTCTACGCGGTTACATTGTTAGCCTCCTGCCCAAGATCTTTCCGAAGCCACAAAGCTTCTTGTCACTGTTGTTCAAGAAGCCTGTGGCATGTGGGTGAACAATTCTGTAGAGAGCAAGGCAAGATTCTCTGTCCATCCAGGACCTCTCCCCAAGTCGGGAACGAAGGTGCATCCCCTGTGCACACAGTCATGCTTCTCCTCCCGGGAGGGCATCTGCTTCAGCCTCTGTGTAGGCAGCCATTCAAATATCTCCGCTCAGTACCGCAAAATGTTCCAGGCTGTCCCCAAGCTGTAGTAACAGGAAGGGAGGAAGCGAGTCCACCGAGCTTCTCATTCCTCAGGTGTCATCTGTGATTTGCTCTGCCTCCTTCCTGGCACAGCAAATGGTGTGATCACCCCCATGTGGTCTGCGCGTGGGGAGTGTGTGCCAACTGTCACCCTTCTTTTGGCTGCACTGGTGGCACATCTGCCAGGGTCTACACCCTACGCATCTGCCTTGGCACAGGCTCCGCATCCTGACACAACCATCAAGACACTGCTCTGGAGTCTGAACAAAGACCAGGATTCAGCCAGACAAGCCCTGGCATTTGGGCCCCTGAATTCAGGGAAATGTTTGGTGGCCATCGACCCTGACATTGACCTCTGAGCAGATCCAGCCCGGAGACAATCCTTTGGCTCAAGAGTCCTTGCTGCTCAGGTTTCTAATAAACTGCTTGTGTTTAGAGGGAACGTAATCCAGACACAAGAGGGAACAAAACCACTCCGAATCTGAAACTGGTAAAAATGAGGATAGTATTTTTCAAAAAGTAAAAGTAAGTTCCCACAAAGGGACCTTTGTCCTGTGCCCTATTCAGGAAGTTGCCCTTCTCACCCAATGTTTTCTTTTCCTCTTCCACCTCCTTGTATCCCTCACCTTTTATAAAAACAGGGATCTCTGCAGGTTGGTAGATTTGCCTGATATATCCAGAAATGGATGTTCAAGAAGAAGCAAGGTTAAAGGAGCTTTGCCCAACTCCTTTTAAATATTCCACTTTAACTTACTTTCTAATCTGGGCATCCGTGCACACACTTGTTAGGGAGCAATAGCACACTATCATTTGACCGGAGAGCTCTGCCCCCATCTCTGCCTGCAGGGACCTCATGTCTTGCTTTCAAAAATAATGATGAAGTTATTTTATTTAAAAAAAAAAAAAGAAAAAGAGGAATGGTAACAAGTATTCTGAGAACATCAAAGAGTTGGGAGCCACTGCCTGAGCATCCTCTTAGATAAAAGCTTTCGAAACTAAAGAATCAAAGAGACTCAGGAATGAAGGAGACCCAAAGTCCCCTTTCCTTTCCCTTCCCCAGTAGCGCCCAGCTCAGGCCAGCAATCCACAAGGTCCAAGTTATGTTTCCCTCCCTAGGCAGCCAGAGCCACCCTTGGGTCAGCCAGGCCACACAGTTAGAAAACTGGGAAAGTCCTGTCTTCATAGATGCACGAGCAAGTGAGACTTCTCACACCATGAGCTTTTCTTTTCTTTTTTCTTTTCTTTAAGAAAGAGAGGGACAGTGAGAGAAAGAACGAATCAATTTATTTTATTTAGCTTTTCATGTGGCTTTTGTTGCTCCAACACTCCATTTTGGACATGTTGCTGGGGTTCAAACACACGTCTTCGTGCATGCCAGGTAAGTGCTGTAACTGCTGAGCCTCTGCTCCAACCCCACACCATGAGTTTCTCAATACCTTACTTTATTTATTTATTTATTTATTTATTTATTTTTGTACCAGGGGTGCTTTACCACTGAGCCACATCCCCAGCCCCCCCACTCTTTTTTTAAATTATTGTTATTGTTAGTTTTTGAGACAGGGTCTGCTAAGTTGCTGAGGCTGACTTTGAACTTGCAATCCTCCTGCCTCAGCCTCCTGAGCTGCTGGGATTACAGACATTTGCCACTGTTCCTGGCTTCATTACCTTACTTTAAAGGTAAGGATCCTACTTGAAGGAAGTGCTTACCAATCGGTCATCCTGGAGCACTTGATTTGAGAACTACTCATGTGCATATGAAAGCGGAATTCCTTCTATGGAGTCTTACTCATCCTCTGAGAGTCTTCTTTTTCCTGGAACCACTGTGGATCCTGACTATTTACGAGCTCGACTTGCCACAAAGCACCTGGAGTGCCCACGTCCACAGGAGAATAGAATTCACAAACACACACACAATAACAGGTCTTGGGTGTGAGTCCCACTAGCATCCTTCAGGGTGAAAGGCACACACTGGGAATGCTCTGTGGACACCCAGAATCTCTGGCATCAGCTTGCCTGGACCTTAGTTTCCCTGCCTGATGAAACGGCCCATGTTGGCAGGGGTGCAGCGACTGCAGCAGAGCTTGGCAGTCCATGTGCTTAAGTTTTGATGAAGATTTCTGCTGGATATAAAGGAGAGCAGAAGTCGATGCTGAACCAATTTAAATAAATAAATAAAAAGGAGAACAGAAAGCAGAAATTCCAAATTCCCTGAAAACTTTTTTAAGAGGGAAGGACAGTGAGAGAGACAGAGAATCAATTTTTATTGAGTTTTTCACATGGCTTTCGTTGCTCTGACACTTGGTTGTGTACGTGGGTGCCGGGGTTTGAACCCGTGTACTCGCGCATGCTAGGCAAGCGCCTTAAATGCCCACCGCTCCAGCCCCCTCCTGCCTACTCTTAATTACAAGCTATAGGCTTCTGCCCATCATATCAGCTACAGATGAGAGTGTGTGTATGCATGCGCGCGCACACCACACACACACAGGAGAGCCATCTGATGAAAGTGCCTGGTTCCAAGGAGTCAACATAGTTAAAATGAAAACCATGTTACCACTCTGGGTCCTGCCCACCTCCAATCAGAACCAGACAGGACAGAGCAGGGGAGCATTTTCCTCCTGGTTGGAGGGAAAGAGTTCAGTGGGGAGAAGGCAGGTGGATAGAAGAATGGTAGCAAAATGACCATCACAATAGTCACCGGAAGTAGTCTAGACAAGGGGAATGACAACCTTAGGCTCTACTAGACTTCAAAATGGCCACAAGAAGAGGGGAGATTGAGGGCTTGCCCAGGTGGTATTAGAGGCACTCGGCTACATGCTGTATTTTATACTGTGCTGGGAAACCTGAAAAATTCAAATTACTTTCATCCCTCCTCCAGCCCTCACAGCTCCATGAGGTAGGTCCCTGTATGTCCATTTTACAAATGGGGAGGACCGGGGCACGGACCTTTTCCCCAGCCTTATTGGTCAGGAAACAGATGCTAGTGCTAGGATTGCAAATCAGGGCTGATTCCGAACACTGCTGTGTTGCCCATTCACCTAGCAGCCTTAGGGTTAACTGGCTGGAGGTCGAGAGTTGCACAGGGAGTCAGTGACATGTGAATGTGAACTTTGTGCTTTCTGTTAACAGGAGACTGGAGTCCGACATCCTGGCCATCCATGATTCCTTGTGACCATACTTCACCGTCGCTTATCACCTTCCAATCACAGCGACACAACTCCAGCAAGAACTTTGAGTGCCTCCTTCTTAGTTGGCCCTTTCTGAGGGAGAAAGCCACACCCAATAGCCTGCTTCCCCTAGCACTCTCCGGAGCACAGGACCTAGTGCTTCAGCCACTGCTGAGTAGACCAGAGCAGCACCCAACCCAGAAGCTGGCAGGTGGTGAGCCAGGAGGGAGTCCCACACCGGGTGAGGCCAAGTCAGCCCATTCTCTCTCTTCAGGAGTTTGAGGACAAAGTTTGCAGAAAGAAGAAGCGTGAAAAGAATGCTATTCAGAGGCAATCAGAACAAAAACTCAGTGGCTGAGTCCAGCAAATGGAAGGGAACTAGGATTTGATTTAGTGACATCCTGAGTCTGAAAAGAGAGGAAGAGGCTGTACTGCTCGGATCACAGAATCCTCATTGACCTCTCAGGACCCAACTGCTTTCCAGACTCATGAGTCCTGGCTAGAGGACCGGTCCTGGGTCCTCAATAGGACTGCACTCTGGTTCCATGTGAATCCTCACAGTGAGGCCATCCTGCCTTGGAGTTACTCAGAGTCTCTGATCATGCAGCTACAAACTGTGAAAAGAATTAGACTGTTAAATAACAATCAGTCAGAGTTGGTTTCTGTTGCAATGAAAGTATTTTGGGAATGGTCACTTCTTCCAATACAACTTTGAGACCCAGAAGTGCCCAAGCAGGAAGCCAGCAATAGCTACAGATGCACGGTTTACAGGGAATACCTCGGACTTGGCTTTCCATGCTAGCGTTGTTTTGTTAGTGAGCCTGATCTTTATCCCAAATCTTGGGAGCACTTTTCTTTCACCTCTGTTCCACCATCAATTCATCCACACTTCTAACCTTGGCTTTTGTCTGACTCTAACACTTCTGGGAGCCCGGCAGCAAAAACCACCAGGACAAAACTTCTACACTCACTGGCACCTGGTGACATCCCTCTCTTGAGATCATTGCTCTGTCTTTGTTGGCTTTTGTCTATGTCTTTGGACCAATCCACAACCAAACAAAGGCGACAGCAGTGTGGCCTCCTCCCAGGCACCACAGCACATCCCACGCTATTTGAGGTCTGCCTCAGTCTCTCCTCCCTTCTAAATTCTAACAAACATGTCTCTGCTCTCCCACCTCCAAGGTACACTGCTGGCTTTAGCCTCTGTTTTAGACTAAAAGGCACTACAAGAACAACAAAAGGAGGAAAAATTTATTTGGGGGCTCATGGTTTCAGAGGTCTTAGTCCATAGGTAGCTGGCTCCATTCCTTGGGGCTTGAGGAGGCTGAACATCATGGCCAAAGAGTGTGGTGGAGGGAAGCAGCCCAAGGGATCACATCACAAAGCAGAGAAAGAGAGACTCCATTCACCAGATACAAAATATATATACCTTAAAGGCACGCCCCTAATGACCCACTCTTCCAGCCACACCCCGAGCAGTTTACAGTCACCACCCAATTAATCCCTATCAGGGGATCACTTCATTGACTGGACTAAGGTTCTCATAACCCAATCATTTCACCTCTCATTTTGCATTGTCTCACGCGCTGAGCATGTAGCGGACGCCTATCATCCAAACCATAACAGCCTCTAAAGATATAGTTCTCTCATGCCTAGGACTCTGGATGGTTATAGGACTAAGAAACCCCTATCTTGGGCTGAAGCGGTGGCTCAGCGGTTTCGGCGCTTGCCTGGCAAGCACGAGGACCTGGGTTCAAACCCCAGCACCACATACACAACTAAGTGTTGGAGCAACTAAGGCCAGGTGAAAAACTAAGTAAAGTTGTTTCTCTCTTTCTCTGTCTCTCTCACTGTCCCTCTCTCTTTAAAACAAAGAAAAGAAAAAAAAAAAAAGAAACCCCTTAGTGACCCCTAAGCCTGGGCTCTGCATTATTACTATTATTAGTAAAGCCTAACAGTGCTCAAATTTTATTTAGAAAAAAAAAATATTTTTTCCTAACTCTGCCTCTCATCATACCAGATAATGGTGATGCCTATTACAGCATCTAAACATATGGTCATATACAAACAGCTAATCCGTAAACCACACAGTGTTAATTGAACTGTAAGTTCCTCTGGGATAACATCAAAGTTTTATTTGTCTATCTCCCCACGACCTAGCATGATACCTAATACCTGATGTAACAATTCAATCGACAGCAATACAAAAGGGAAAAAAATGATAAAGGGAGAAAGAGAAAAGCAGAGAGGGTTGAATGAGACCATGACCATGCACCAAAATCACAAATTTATATTGTGCAGTCTCCCAAACACATCTAACGCCCGCTGAAAACGAGATGAACCACAAGCTGCCTATCTTGGTCCTGATGTTCCCTGACCACCACTGTCTCCGTCAGGCCAGATCATCCATCGGCTGAGTAAGTTCTATGGTGTAAGGAAAAATGCCCATCTGCCCGTCACGGCCAGAACTGACCTGTTTGCATCTGTGACAGTGTGGTTATTCTCTTCATGTCTTTAAGGATATGTTTGGAGATGTCACCAGGCTGTGGTCTAGAGTGTTCTCTTAAATGTCCCCACTGAGTATCACTCTAGAACAGAGCTACACTGGCTACGATACGCACACGAATTACTTTTGAGCTAAAATTTAAATGTGAAATAATGTAGCTGAAACTTCCTTTTTGAAAAATTTTTTCCTACCAGCCAAACAAACTCTATTTTAAGACTTGGCAACATCATTATGGACTGTTTCCAATGTGCTTCAAAAATCGTACACATTGTGCTTTCAATTGTTTCACTGGAGTTCAAAATCAACATCTACATGCAAAACAAAATCTAATTCTTATTGAGACGATTTGCACGGAAGTCAGATGTCCTTGAACTAAAGATCCAATAGGAATGATGGTGGTGGAGAGAGCAACCAGACCTTTGCCTGTCCCTGACAGCCAACAGCCGAAGAGCACTGTGTAGGTGAGGCTTGTCTCTCAGGTGTCAGAAGGCCAACTTAGTTTACACTCGAGAGGTACAAAAGGTACCCATTCCTCACAACTAAAGGGCAAGTAGATCACCCTCAAGGAGTCTGCATTCTAGAGACAGAAAAATAAAATTGATAAATTACCTACTGCGTGAAAAGATTATAAATGTTATTGGAAAATGCTCTGCAAGGTCAAGGATGGGAAATAGGTTGGGAAGAGTAGCGTTAAGTGGTCCAGGGCCTGCTCTGTTGAAAAGGACACAGTTTAACAAAGTCAGGAAGGAGATGAAACTTTGAAGAAATACTATCAGATTCCATTAGACTTTTTGGGTTTTGCCACCATAACCTCAGCACAAAAGAATAGACCAGTTTTCAGGATTCTAATGGAGACACTGGGCCTGAGGACAAGAGCAAGGGGGAGATCCTGGATCCCTGCTGTTCATCAGGGCAGGTGCCATCCTCGCAGCATCCACCGTCCACCGCGCTCCCCTAGCATGCTGTTAGTGAGCCGGGGTCCCTGCTCAGATGACAAACTCCTTCCCTTTCCACTGCCATAGGCTGCCTCTCCAGCATTTCCAGCTCCTCAGAGACAGAGAGAGAACTTTGTCATCTGTCCTTCGTGTCTCTGACATTTAGTTGGGTCTGTGATGCTGGGATTTTGAACCGGGGTCCTCACACATGCCAGGCAAGTGCTTTAACCACTGATGCATAACTCCAGCCCATCCACTGTCAATTTTAAGGGACGTTTTCTATTAGGTCCATTCTTATTAAATTTATATGTTCATACCTGAGTAATGGTGATAAAAATTGATAACAGCACATATTCACAAAACTGAATGCTGATCTGAGAATTTTATCACTGAACAGACTTAAACCATACACTCGACTAATAGTAAACCAAGTAATTACCCAACATTATTTTTAAAATTATTTTAACACTATTGTAAACTTAGACTGAATAAGTCTATGAATGTCTATATGCTTTGGATCTCACTATTTTACACATTATTCAGAAACTGCTTACATGTTCAATTTTGTGGGGAGGGGAGTACAGGGAATCGAACTTGGGGTCTTTACCACTGAGCCATATCCCCAGTCCTTTTTTTTTTTTTAGGAGAGAGGGTGTGAGAGAAGAGAGAGAATGAATTTTTTTCATCTGGTTTTTGTTTTTAATTTATTTGTGTATGCGGTGCTGAGGACTGAACCCCTAGACCTTGCCTATGCCAGCAAGTACTCTACCCCTAGGCCACCTCTCCATCCCCAATCTTTTTTTTATTTTGCTAATTGCTTAGGGCCTCTCAAAGTTGCTCAGGCTGGCCTCAAACTTGGACTCATCCTGTCGCAGCCTCCCAAGTTGCTCAAAGTACAGGCTTGAGCCGCCACGCCTACAGCTCTCAAAGTCTTTAAAAACCTTTGTAATATTTGCTTTTCTCTTTAGATCTCCCTTAGGGCTGCCAGAGATGTGGTTAACCTTGACCCAAACCCCAGTGACAGAGCCTGAGATAGTTAAAAGGCTTCTGATTCTTTCTAGATGGTCTTTCCCGATTATCTGCTCTCACTGCCCTCAGCAGCCCACTCGTGTTCAGAGCCCAGCAACCACATGATTTTTTAATTGCAGAGATAGATACAACATAAACGTGACCATTTTAAAGTACACAATTCAATAGCATTAAGTTCAGAATGCTGCACAGTCAACACTGCTATCTGCTTCCAGAACTGTTTGGTGGCTCCAAACAGAAGCCCCGTAATCACCAAGCAGTCGCTCTGCACCATGTACCAGCGACACTAATCTGCTTTCCACCTCCATGGACCTGCCTATTCTGGGTGTTCGGCAGAAAGGGAATGGCAAGGTGGGTGACTAAGGCTGGTTTTGCACTGGGCAGTGTTTTCAGGGTTCATCACCCTGGGGTGCGCCAGCACAGCTCCTTCCTGCAGCTGAACACGCCCTGTGGTGTGGGTGTACCGTGCATGTTTATCCCTTCCCCCGTTGATGGACGTGTCATTTGTTTCTACTTTCTGGCTGCAGTGAACAGTGCTGCTGTGAATATCTGTACACACAGTTCTACGGGAACACTTGTTTTTGATTCTTTCTTACATTTGTTTTTTCAAGCCTCTGGCTCCTAGCATGATATGAAGGTGGTTCTGGGACTGAGACGTGGGGCATTGTGAGGAAGTCGAGAGGCAGGGGAGCTCCTTCCACCATCTCTCTGGCTCCAGATTCCTTGGTTTCCTGTAGCAGCCACAGGCAAATCTTCCACCTTTTCACTCAGATTTATTCCCTTCCCAATGAGGTCCCTTGAGGTCGGTCTCTCTCTCTCTCTTTCACTCTCTTAAGTATAAGGAGATTTATCAAGGAAATTCTTCCAAACAAAAACAGGGCTCTTACTTGAAGGAATTCTGCCAAATATAGTTTTCTTCATCTTATTACATAAGGATCTTTGCAGAACTAACCTGGGACTAGAAGATGAAAATAAGCCCAAGTAGTTCACGCCAATGTGGGTTTTCTTTTTTTTTTTTTTAAAGAAAGAGGGGACAGTGAGAGAGAGAGACAGAGAGAAGCAATTTTTATTTAGTTTTTCACATGGCTTTCGTTGCTCTGAGACTTCATTGTGTACGTGGTGCTGGGGTTTGAACTCATGTACTTGCGCATGCCAGGCAAGCGCCGTAACCGCTGAGCCACCGCTCCAGCCCCAATGTGGGTTTTCTATGAGGAAGGAAATGACACACACCGGCAGCGCAGGTGACCAAGTTCAACCCCTCAGATAACCCATCAGTTAATTGTGACCTATAGTCAGTGAAATGGAGACTTAAATCAACAAAGCATCTTTGGGGAGTCTGACATCAATAGATGTACTCAAATAAAAGCAATGCTATTCTAACTGTGTGGTTGAGGCTTCAGTACCCAACACATTCCACGGCTGGTCTGCACTGGCCTCATCTCTTCCTACAGAAGAGTGGAAAACAAGACAAGATCACTAGAAAATCCAGGTCCTGATCAGAATCAGACAGGAGGGGCTGCTCAGCTTGACACAGCTTGTAGCATGGAAATGTCACAGTAACTGAGCACTCAGCTATTGACAATCTGAATAGTAGCTGTAGTAGCAAGAAAGAGAACAACAATTTTCCAGCTAAATTTAAACCCATGAAGTTTTGTTTTGTGTTCATTTTTGTTTTCGTTTTTGTTTTTTTTAAAGAGAGAGGGATAGTGAGAGAGAGAAAGAATCAAATTTTATCTAGTTTTTCATGTGGTCTTCATTGCTCAGACACTTCGTTGTGTACATGGTGCTGGGATTCGAACCAGCATCCTTGCACATGCCAGGCAAGCTCCGGAACTGCTGAGCCACCGCTCCAGCCCTCCATGAAGTTATTTATTTTTTTAAAGAGAGAAACAACTTTATTCAGTTTTTCACATGGCCTTAGTTGCTCCAACAGTCAGTTGTGTACGTGGTGCTGGGGTTTGAACCTGGGTCCTCGTGCTTGCCAGGCAAGCACCGAAACCGCTGAGCCACCGCTCCAGCCCCCCTCCATGAAGTTATTGATGGACACTGGGTGGAGCACCAGGGATACACTAATGAGGATCAAACTTGGCTCATCTCTCAAATGATGTACAGTTGATAGGCAGCCAAACAAGCACAAAACTGAACAAAGGTTAATAGAGAATGAAGAGAAGGCAAGCACATGACCCCTGAGGTTCAGATGGCTGATTATGCGAAACCTTTTTAAGTCTGTCTCGTCTATCTCCTGTGTTTTAGACTATTTCAAGCCTTTAGGATTCTCATATGAACTCCTGGATTTATTCCCTTCCAGCTGCTAGTTTTTCCTCCCTAGAGGGTGCCCTCTATAATCTGTCACCAGGCTCGCTCTAATAAAATTCAAATCTGATAATGACTACCCGTTATTTTCTAGGAGTCAGGCATTGTATTAAGTATTTCACATGCATTATTTCACTCTACCTAACCTTACAAATGGGAAAGCTAAATAACAGATAATTTGTTCAAGAGCACCTAGCTAGTACAGTTAATAAGAAGGCAAGTAGCAGAGCTAAGATTCAAAACCAGCTGTATCTGAACCCTGTTTTGTCTGCCCTTAACTATTACCATACATTGCCTCCTTTACATGGCAAAATTCCTAGTTGTGTAGAAATGATTTAAACAGAAAAACGGGGTTATTAAAAAAATCAAGTGTAGTTCTGCTTCCATTTAAGATATAGAAAACTACAAGAGAATATGGTTCCCCTCCTGACAATATGGAAAAGCTTAATAAATTAGTTTACAAAATTTTGACTTCTGTTGAGCCTCTCAGATCACAAGGCTTGCTTAAAAACTATGGGCTTGAAGGTGACCAAAGATACAAGCCCAACTAAACTACTGATTGGATCAACTCAACTCTCCACAGTAAAAGCCTGACAGAATAAAAGCTATACCCACTTCCAACTGGCTTCAGACCCTTCTGTTCTACCCACAGCATCCAGCATCCAGAAAAAAAAAAAAAAATGCAAGTATCACAAAAACAAGAAAATGCATTTTCAAGACACAAAGCCGTCAACAAAACCAGATCCATAAATGACTCAATGAATTTTAAAATAGCTAGAATTAATCTGTTAAAAGAGCTAGTGGAAAAGTGAAAATCCACAGATGGATAATTTTTTTTTTTAAAGAGAGAGGGACAGTGAGAGAGAGAAAGAGAGAAACAACTTTATTTAGTTTTTCACATGGCCTCAGTTGCTCCAACACTTAGTTGTGTACGTGGTGCTGGGGTTTGAACCCGGGTCCTCAAGCTTGCCAGGCAAGCGCTGAAACCGCTGAGCCACAGCTCCAGCCCCCAGATGGATAATTTTTAACACAGTAACGATAATTTTTTTTTAAGCCAAATAAGAATCCTGGAAGTAAAACTTAATAGCAGAGAAACATTCTTTTGATGGATTTATCAGCAGACTAAACACTCAAAGAAAAGAATCAGTGAACCTGAAGATAAGAAAGTGGAAATGATGCCAACCTGAAGTACAAGGGAAAAGAAACGTGAAAAGAGCAACTAAGATACTGTATAACTTTACTGAACAGGAATAATTGAAGATATCAAAGGGAAAGAGAATGGAACAGAAGAAATACTTGAGGTGGTAATGGCCACAGATTTTCCAAAATTAACAAACCACAGAACAATGAGCCCAAAACAGCATAAATTTCAGACAGACAGACAGACACACACACACACACACACACACACACACTCACACACATACTCTCTCTAGACACATGAGATAAACTGCTGGAAAACAGTGATAAATAGAAAAGCTAGACAGCGTCCAAAGCAAAAGATAATAGAAGTTGCATGGTTAGGGGGTGAGGAGGGCATTAGAATTCCATACCCTGCAAAAAATATGCCCAAAATAATGATGAAATAAAGACTTTTTTCAACAAACAAAAACAGATAATCCATTGCCAGTCCTGATGCACTACAAGAGCCTTCAGGCAGAAAGACTATAAAACAAGATGCAAATTTTGATTTATACAAAGAATTAAAGAATCCTAAAGATAAGAAATGGAGGTAAATGTTAAAACAATTTTCCTTATTTTTTACTCTTATTAAAAGATTATTGACCATTTAAAGCAAAAGTAGTAAATATGTATCGTGGGGTTAACATATGTAGAAGTAAAATGGAAAATAATAGCACAAAAGGATAGGAGGGAAGAGATCAAAGTATACTTACTATCTAAACGTTAAGTGCAAAGAGTTAACAATGCATACTGTGAACCCAAGAGCAACAACTTAAAACACATGTTACTAATAAGCCAGAAGGAGAGAGGAAATTGAGTTATTGCCCAATAATTTCAAAAGAACACAGGAAAAGAAAATTAAAAACCAAGTGGAGATGGGACAAGCAGAAAACAACTAGCAAGATGGTGCCTCTAAATCCAATCGTAGGAATTATTGCACGCACTGTCAGTGGTCTGATATTTTAAAAGTGGAGACAGACAAAGAAAAGTCTATCCACTAGGAGGCTACTTTAAAGATAAAGATGTGGATATATTAAAAGTTAAAGAGGGGCTGGAGCGCTGGCTCAGTGGTTTCGGCGCTTGCCTGGCAAGCACAAGGACCCGGGTTCAAACCCCAGCACCACGTACACAACTAAGTGTTGGAGCAACGAAGGCCATGTGAAAAACTAAATAAAGTTGTTTCTCCCTTTCTCTGTCTCTCTCACTGTCCCTCTCTCTTACAAAAAAAAAAAAAAAAAAAAAAAAAAAAAAAAAAAAAGTTAAAGAGTAGGGAAAGACATACTGTACTATGCAATCAAATACTACTCAAAACGGGGCTGGAGACAGTATGTTAGCATCAAACAAAGCAGACTTCAGAGCAAAGGATAGTTCCAGAAATAAGAGGAAGCATTACACAAAAAGTGCCAGTTCATCAAGAAGACATGGGAATTCTAAAAGTCTTTCCATCTAATAACAAAGCCTCCAAATACATAAAGAACAACAAATAGAAACCAAAAGAAAAATATAAATAAACCCACAACCATATATGGAGACTTTAACATGTCCTTGAGAGAACAAATATCAAAAAAAGAAAAAAAGGAATAGCAATGACAGATGCCTTGAACAACACTATCAACCAATTAGACCCCACTGACATTAGAGCAATCCACCCTGAAGTGGAAGAAACATTTTTTCTGGTGCACATAGGATATCCAACAGGTTAGACCATATATGGGCCATTTATTTTATTTTTTAAAGAGAGAGATGTAGAGAGAGAGAATCAATTTTTTTAAGAGAGAGGGACAGTGAGAGAGAGAGAATCAATTTTTTATTTAGTTTTTCGTATGGCTTTTGTTGCTCAGACACTTGTGTTGTGTACATGGTGCTGGAGTTTGAACCCGCATCCTCATGCATGCCAGGCAAAGCGTGTAACTGCTGAGCCACTGCTCCAGCACCAAGATAATCAATTTTATTTATTTTTTATCAGACCTTTGTTTCTCCTACACTTAGTTGTGTATGTGGTGCTGGGGTTTGAGCCCAGGTCCTCTCAAATGCCATTTAATTCTCTGAACATACTGGAATTATATGAGAAATTAATGGCAGAAAGACAGTTGAAAAATTCCCAAAGATTTGGAAATTTAACAACACATTTCTAGATAACCCTTGTGCCAAAGAAGAAATCACAAGAAAAATTACTATTTTCAATGTCATGAAAATAAAAATACAACATATCAACTTTGTGGAATGCAGCTAAAGCAGTGCTTAGTTGGAAATATAGAGTATTAAAATGCTTATATTTGAAAAGTTTTTAATCAGTGGTATAAACTTCTACACTAATGGCTAGGAAGACAGTGAAGTCAAAATATGCAGAAAAAAGGAAATGGTAAAAATCAGAAATCAAAGAAATAGTACAGAAAATCAGAAAGCTTGAAATCAAAAGCAGTTCTTTGATGAGTTCAGAAAAATTTATAAACATTTAGCCAGATGAATCAAGAAAAAAGATACAAAGTATGTCAGAAATAAAAGAGGAAATATCACTATAAAGTCTACAGGTATTAAAATGATAATAAGGAAAAATTAAGACTAACTACTAGCCACCAAGTTGAGAACTTAAATGAAATGGATGATTTATTTGAAATCAATTATGCATACTAGGTGTGAATAGCTGGAAATTGAAACTTAAAGGCAATGCCACTTATGAGCACATTATAAAACAGTACACACCAAAATCTCCAATGAAATATGCACAAGATGCGTACACCAAATATTTTTTAAATTACTGAGAGAAATTAAAGATCTTAATAAATGGAGAAGTAAAACATGTTTCTAGATCCAAAGATTTAATATCATTATGAGAACAGTTCCCCCTAATTGATCTATAGACTAAAGGCTCTCCCAGCAGGCTCTATTGTAGAATTTGAAAAGTTGATTCTAAAAGTTGTATAGAAATGTAAAGAGCCAGGCAGGTGGTACCCTCCTGTAATGTAATCCCTGTGAACTGGGAGCCTGAGGCAGCAGGATCAAAAGGGTCATGCCAGCCTCCACAATTTAGCAAGACTCTGTCTCAAAATAAAGAGTTAAAAAAAAAAAAAAAAAAGGAAGATAGGAGAAATCCCAAAACCTGACCTGAAATTATACTACAGAGCTGTAGTAACAAACGGCATGGTACTGGTATCATCGGAGTAGGCAGGAAGACCAGTGGAATAGAAGACGGTGAGACTAAACTACAAGTCTTTCACCATCTGATACTCAACAAAAGGGGCAAAAACATAGCTTGGAGGAAAAACTGTTCAAAAAATGGTGCTGGACAAACTGGACAGCCATATGCAGAAAATTGAAATTATATCCTTATCTCTCACCCTGCACAAAAATCTAATTGAAATGGATCAAAGAACTAGGAATTAA
>PVKS010010485.1:42500-59954 GCA_004027875.1 Aplodontia rufa | reverse complement strand
GCTGCTGCTGCTGCTGCTTCTTCCTTCTATGCTTCTAACCTGACTAGTCGCTACTCTATTTATTTATCCATTACAACAACCAATAGGGGCACAGTGCAAACACGTGCAAACACACAAATGAGTGGCCAAATTGCTTAGTCGTGCAGTCAGGCATTACGTCACTAAGGAAGATACAAGCCGGCTGGAACAGAGTTGTTTATCACCAAATCTTTTACAAGCCAGCTGGGCCTCATGTTGGGGTCTGGTCCCCAACAACTGATGAAGAGAGTGAGGGCACAAAAATGTACAAAGTTCTCGCTTGTACTGAACTTACGCTTCAGCGGGAGAGGTTGGCAGGAAAAAAGGAAATATACAAACGGACACTTCCAGGTAATACCATGCTACCAGAGCAGCCAAGAGAAAAGCACTTCAAGAACAAAGCGAGTTCAAACCCCAGTACCTCGTAGACAACCAAGTGTCTCAGGAATGAAAGTCACATGAAAAACTAAATAAAGATTGCTTCTTTCTCTCTCTCTGTCCCCTCTTTCTTTAAAAAAAGAAAAGAAAAGAACAAAGTGGGCAACTGTATTAAATACTGACCACTGACTTTAGAAGCACAAATGTAACTTGGTAATTGAGTATAATTAGAACTATTCAGAATATTTTCAGGTAATGGAGACCTGTCAAACCAGCTCAGGGGGTCCAAGGAAGAGGAACCTGACCTGTAGCCTTTCCATTAAACGGTACAAACACTCCCAAATTCAAGCTACCAGCAATATATCAACTCAGTGCTGAATATCTTAACCACTGGTTCTCAACAGCCACTAAGCTAGGCCAAACCAGGTCCACCACACCCACGCTTTTAGGCGAGTGGCAGGCAAAGGACCTAGACAAGGATACGTTCAGTGATGAGAAGATGAACATGTCATAAGCTAAAAGGTTAAAAATAAAGGTCACTCTCTAGAAACACAAAAGTTAAGTTGACTCCTCATATAAGTGAAGAAAAAAATCAAAACTTGAAATAATTGTAGAGTACATTATATTTATTTCTCCATTAAAATCACATTCCAGAAAATTTTAGCTTCTGTGAGGATTGCTTACACCTGTAAAATTATACATGCGTATTTTCTAGGGTATATTAATAGCTTCTTTACATGTTAGGTCACAGGGCACTGATAACATATGCAAATATTTGGAGCCATGTATTATAACAATTTACCTATGATGCTGTTATAAAACTTTAAGTAAATAACAATGAATCATGGACACAAAGGTGAATAAAAAATGCAGAAATATTTAAATTACAATGAAACCCGGAAGTGTTTTTTTTTTAATCCTCAGGATTTTTCTACTAAAGCAAACTCTCTAACAAAAATCTATCTTCTGGAAAATTCACAATCTAAGCATTTATATTGCTTGTAGGGGCAAAATACAGAAGAATCAAGAGACTGGGGTATGGGCAATGTGGGGGTAATTCTGGTTTAAGAACATATGCATATCGTATTGCTGCTTTATATGCATTTATGATTGTATAATAACTCAACTCCTTAATAAAAAAAATTCAAAAAACTTATCAACTTTTTCCAGTTGCACAGAAATGAGTAATCTAAGTGTAAAGACCATACTGCCTGTAGTAGTCAATATAATGGATCCCCTAAAAGTCTATTTCACAAGCCCAGAAGCTGTGACTATGGGCCTTATGGAGCAAGAGTGGCTGTCCAGATCTGATTAAGGATCTTGCTATTTCCCTGGGTCATCTGGCATAAGAGTCCAAGTGGTAGAGAGAAAGAGCAAAGTCACAATCAGGGAGATATCACAATGCTGCTCTGCCAGCTTTGAAACGGAGGAAGAGGCCACCAGCCAAGCAATGCCAACAGCCAGGAAAAGTCAAAGAAGAAACCAACCCAGCTGACACCTTAATTTTAAGCCAGTGAAACTGATTTCAGAATTCTGACCTTCAGAACTGCAGAACAATACATTCATGGTGTTTAAAGCCATTCAGTTGTCTGCTCAGCACCAAGAGGAAATACACTACCCAACTTAAGGCAGAGAAGACCTAAAATAACAGACAACACCCATCCTGATACCCAGCACCTCCCAACAAGTATCAACTTCTCATCCCTTCTTTCCTTTTGTTCCAATTCTCCCGAATGACAAACAAACAAACAAAAAAATGTCTAATAGAAACCGGCAAAGAAAGAACCCATAATTATCTGTTATTACTCTCCTCAACCATAATCTTCTAATCCTGATCCCCCCAAAATGGAATCAAGCTCATCTTAAATGACTACGTATATTTTCATGTTCTACTCCATGTTAATTGCAGATTCTTTAAAAATGATCTACTTTCAGGGGTTTTTGTTTTACCCTTTAAAAAAGATATTTTTTGCAATAGGCAAGAAGTAGAAGCAAATGATATAATCAATGATGAACAGATAAATTGTGGTGTACACATACAACATAATATTATTCAGCTTTAAAAAGAATGCGCATCTGTTGGTGGGACTGCAAACTTATACAGCCACTCTGGAAACCAGTGTGGAGACTCCTCAAAAAACTAGGCCTGGAACCACCTTATGACCCAGCTATCCCACTCCTGGGTATTTTCCCAAAAGAGCTAGAATCTGCTTATTACAGAGATACAACTTCGTCAATGTTTTTAGCAGCTCAATTTACTATAGCTAAACTATGGAACCAACCCAGATGCCCCTCACTGGACGAATGGATCCAAAAACTGTAATACATATATACAGTGGAATTCTATTCTGCTATCAGAGAGAATGATATCATGGCATTTACAGCCAAATGGATGGAGATGGAAAGAATTATGCTGAGTGAAATATCCCAAACTCAGAGACTCAAGGGCTGAATGTTTTCTCTCATATATGGAAGCTAAAATACAACTGGAAACAGACTGAAAGTTGGCTAAGCTAAAATCTCAACATGGGTGAATTATTACATGAGCAAGGGGAACTTGCCTATGATGCTGGGGGATGAAGGGAGGAAAGCAGGTGGAGGGGACGGGGCGGGGAGGGAATAGGAGGGTCATCAAGGCAGATGGAGAGTGGACGTAGGGAGGTCTTCAACCCATTGGGGAACCTTCGACTTCCATGAAATGCCCAACTAACACAGGGGGTAAAGTAGGGGGAAACACGGGATTGGGGGGAACCCAAAGTAGGGAGACCATGGTCTGGCAGCAGCCTCAGATTGCTCTGTCATTATATATGTGTTCACGATTCTGTGGCGATTCTCTCCTAAATGTTAGACCATGTTGAACAATTAAAAAAAAAAAAAAGAATGTGCATGTATGACTATATCACAATTCATTCCAATTATATATGCAATTATAGTGTACCAATTAAAAAATAAATAAAAGTAAAACCAATAGACTACAGGAAGGGGATCAGTGAGAGAGAGCAAATGAGGGGCAAAGGAAGTACTGGGGATTGCCATAGAATAAACTATGTTATATGCATTTATGAATGTGAAATGAATCCCACTACTATAAATAACTACAATGTAATACATTAAAAAAAAAAAAAGGAAGAAAATCCTAACACAGGATGAACTCTGAAGACATGTTAATGAAATATACTAGCCACAAAGTACAGCACTTTGTGATTCTACTTGTATGAGGTACCTAGAATAGTCAACTTCGTAGAAAATAAGTGGTGGTTGCTAGTGGGGGATACAGGGATAGGAAGCTGAGATTTAATGAGTGTGTACTTTCAGTTCTGCAGGATGAAGAGAGTTCTGGAGGTGAATGGTGGCCATGGTGTCGATGTCCTTAACGCCACCGACCAACATATTTATTTACAATGTTACTTTTGTTATGTATACTTTATCACAACTGGAAATATTTCTAAAGAAACACATATTTATAATGCAGATCAGAAGATTTATAAGTAATAAATACATTTACTGAGGATCACATGCTGCACACGGCTTGCCGTTTCTGATGGAATCCAGACCACACCACATGAGGTAGGTACTATTATCAATGACACTGTGCAGATGCAGAATCTGAGACAGAACTAGAGAGCCACAGAACCAAAATCCTGCATTACAGGCACGGTAAAGCCATGCAATAAAATGCAAAACACTTTTTATTTGTTGGTTTCACAACACTTTACTTCCTTGTTCTAACTTATAGCAGAACCCTACTAGGAAGGACTCAATAATTATTTTTGACATAGTATTCTTTTATTACTCCTTAGGGGCCTAAACAAAAGATCTACTTGGAAAAAGCATATGTTCACTAAGGTGTGAAAAGACTTGTTTTCTTTAAAAGCACTTGCTTATTCCAGTCCCACTATCATGTGGACACAGCCCATGCCCATCGCAAGAGTGTTCAAGATGCTCACTTTGTGCTCCTGATCATACAGCACATTAAATCACATTTCATCCACTGAATGTTTTAGAAAATAATCTGAATTTTTAAGGTAATAAAAGAAAAATTTAAATATAGGCCCAATAGCTCCATGATCTTAACTGGGGATTATGAAAATACAGACTCCTAGAATCTTTGTGCTGGGAAAAACAGTATTGTCATCCAGCCCAACTAGCCATAATTCCTTCCACAATATCTTCCAACTTCCTACACAGAGGCTGAGCTCTTTGCATCTTGACTGCACTTGGTTACTATCAAAGGTCTATGGTGAACTTCAGATTTTAGGTTCTAGGAGAAAATTCCATTAAGCCTAATGTAACACTCTGTGGTGGAACAGTGTTTCCTCAGAGAGGTCTGGGAAAAAAAACGTGGAATTCATGGGACTTGTGAATTATCTAAAGATTCTCTACTTGTGCCTCAGAAAAGAAAGATAAGAATTCAGATTTAGCTCCCCGCCCCTCCCCAGATAGGGTCTTACTATTGTTGCTCAGGTTGGCCTCAAACCCCTAGGTTCAAGTGATATTCCTGCCTCAGCCTCCCAGGTAGTTGGGACTACAGGCATGGAGATACACTTCAATTTATTATCATTATTTTTCTTTTTGCAACATTTTATTTTACTCCTTTTTTCCCTTAAGGAATATTTTGGAAATTCTACTTTACCCAGGCAGTTTGATGGGACAAAGAACAGAGATGAGATTCCTCCAGGTTAGGGGTCAGCATTACAACTAAAGAAGCATACACCAGAGGCATGTCACTGGCTGGAAGAAAGGAACCCTGGAAAAACCAAGGGGCCCATCCATCCATTCACCACTTCTTTAGTTCAATAACTAGATATTGAGTACTTACATTAAGTGCTAAGCATATAATGAAACCATAACAAAAATAAAAACAATGGTCTTTTAGCCTGGATTCCCCCAAAAGTAGAAGCATCATCTGTCCATTCTCACACACAGCTGACCAAGGCCCAGGAGAAACTGGCAGTCACGGCAGAGAGGTGCAGATGTGAAACACATGGAAGAGGCCTCCATTATGTGGCATTTGCGCTCCTGAAGCCTACAGGCTAGAAAACAGCAGGTAAAGATCGCAAGCACCTGAATCAACAGTACCCGAGGCAGGAGAGACAGCAAATGACAGTGGCTACGAGGCTCCTCCTCACAAGAGCAGGCCTCCTGTGGCCACAGAGAGAGCACCATTAAAACAGTCACAAGAAGACAAGAATAAAGGGTGGAAGAATTCAACATACCAGAATGAAACCCACATGAAAGCAGAGATTTGGCTCTGGGTGTGGGGGCGGGGATGTGGAGACCACAGAATACTTAGAATTAAAATGGGAGAATAAATGATAAATGCTAAACCCACACAAGACAACATAAGCTGTATGAACTCAAATGTATTTCAAAGATCTTCAACAAAGCCCTCAAGAAGATGCCACCTATATAGTGGAACAGAAAAGGAAGCGTCACATGTGGGCAATACAACATGTCAAAAGCATTAACAAAATCTAACGATCCATTGTTAATGCATTACATTTTCTATCACTGATCTGTCTTATCCACATATTCTAAATCTATATTCTCATTAAGTGCTAGGTACTTAAAATGTGCTAAATAAATTGCATCAGTTCTACCTACATTAAGCTCTGGTCAATGAACTGGAATCCTAAGTACCATGGAGAACTTTCAGATGGGCTGTTTGCAAGGGGGAGGGTGACTTCTTGCCACCATTATCTCAGGAAGGAATACAGATACAGCAGCTGGCACCCCCATCAGTCATCTTAGATCATCATGGGATTTGGAGAATGGAGGCCCTGTTTTGAGGATGGTGGGACAGAAATATCAATGTATGGATCTCTAGAAACACTGAGAAGCTCTATGCCAGCTCAGGACCAACTCTAAACTTCTTTTATGTGAGTAGAAATAAACATATATTACAGCTATGATACGTCAGTGTATCTGCTTTATGTAGCCAAACTAATCCTAAAATACAGTAAAAAGGAAAAATGATAGAACATGAGGAAAAAAAAACCAATTTGTTATTATTTGCTTAGAGAAGTGGTAGAGAATTCTATGCACTATCATTTATTCCTTGCAACTATCTCACTTTGCTGATGAGAATATTGACACTAAACCTAGTGAGATAAGGTGCCTCAGACTTTGCAACCGCATTAAACCGATGAACCTAGATTCCAACAGGTTTGTTCAATAGCCCAAGATGGCTGGGTCTTTCCATATCAAAAGTGAAATTACATAGCCCATCAACCTGTGACAAGTACTCCTGCTGTCTTGCACTAAGCAGCAACACACACACATACTGTGAGAAAACAAGTTGCGAGTCCATGCTCAGCAACCTACAATCTCTTACACTCAAGAGATGGTAACAAATGCTAAAAATAAAGGACAAGATGCTGAAGGGCAGCAGAGGGAAAAAAAAAGACCACCAATACCAGGATTTTGTGGCTATTTATTCAGCTTATCAGGTATTGCTTTTAAAAAAAACATTGATTAGATTTTAAAATACTGCAAATGTGAAGTGGTTTCAGAGCATGAAAATGTCTTTTAAGGAACTGTGGTGATAATGAGAAACTGGTGTTTGTCCCACGTTAGTCATTTGAACCTGCAGTGAGCAACCTGATACAGGGCATACAACTCTGTGGATTAAAGTGTGGAGGAGTTTCACCAGGCCAGCTAGTCCCTGGGCTTATTTCAAGTTTGCTCTCCTGCCCATGCCCCATATTTCCAGTTAGACACTCTGCAGCATAAGGTCCTCACTGCTACCTGCTCCTCTGAGCTGCTGGCATTTGTGGCTCTGACTTCCCACTCTGGCCACAGTTGGTCCTACGCAGATGCTGAGTGGGTACCTTCTTTATGACCATGACAGGTCCTTAAAGACCAAAAGAAACTATGATGCACTCTCCTCCTTTGCCTTATACCCAAACTTTCTACAGATTTTTGTAGCTTATCTTCCTGTGATATGGGATCCAACACCCTATTACCTTCCCAGAATGGTCTCTGGTGAGCAGATCTTTCAATTTCTGAAATGCTATTCTAAATGCTTAGTTTCCTATTAGCAACTCTCGAGTTCATCCTCACAGAACGTGCTCTGTGCAGTCAAACCCTACATTCCATTGTTGCATAACCTTTTTAATTGAAATGTAGAGCATTACATGTATTCCTCCCTTCATTATGCCCCCCAAAAAACTATTTTTTTAAGAATTTTAAAGCATGACGGTTAACTAATCTATGATCTATCCCTCCCTGGTTTAATAAGCTTGCCTTTTAGCTCTTTATTCCAGATGTTGAAAAAACAACCACTACAAAAGGAATCACTAATTTATGTACTTCCAATGCAGAATTACTACTTGGTTTTAGATATGATATTTAGAAATAAGAGTTACCTAGTGACAAGTATCCAAAATGTAATTTTCTAAACACAATACCCTTAAAATTTAAGGTCTTTCATTCATTTTAACCTAAGCAAAACTGGATTTTTTAGAAGAGGTCAAAACGGATGGTATTTCATAGGCACAGGTGATACCAAAATATGCTGTCAGCAAATGCAAGTTTCTACCATATGTACCTCACTACCTGTACATGCAGGGCCTCCCTCTGTCTTCCACAAACAATATAAAAATGTAGATGCTACAGAAACACAGTTGCAATTCACTGCCAGTTTGATGCAGCGTACTCACACATGACAACACATTGATTTTACTTCTACCTCCATGCAGACATCTATGTAAAGAAATCCATTAGGCAGACAGTTCTCATCTCTATTGACTGACAGAGTGACAATTGAATACTTTTCACCTTCCAAAGTGACTGACAGTTAGACACTTAAACAAGCCTTCAAGTTGCAATAATAGTATGAAACACTTTCAATTATCTGAATCAAACAAATCCATGATCCTACTGGTTGAATGCATTTTTCTGTCTGCTGCCATGCCTGGTTTGGTTTACACTATTATTTGGATAATTTTGTTCCTACTACAAGTATGTTTTTCTCAAAGAGTAAACTCATTTTGTAAGTGATGATTTATTTTTTTAAATGTTAGGGGTTTCTATAAACATTTAAAAATAAGGGTAAACATACAGGCTAACCAAAATTTACTTATTTCTTCCTATGCTCCTGAACCTTTTCAAACCTACTATAAAAGCACTTCAGAGAGCAACCAGATCTTGCACTATAATGTCCGTTATTACATGAAGGTTTCATAAATAGACGTGGAAACATAATGCATTTAAAATGCAAAAGTCATTTTCAATCTTTACTTACCCCATATTTATATGCTTATGGGTTTCATAACTCCCTTAGAAAATGGAGGTAAAATGTAACAAGTTAAAGCATTCTCTTAGTTGCAATCTAAATGTACATATTCATTAACAGAAAGAAATGTAAGAAGCATGTAGTAAATAGAAAAGATTTTTTTTAAAAGCTTTACTAAAACCCAGTTGATCATAGTGAAAAAAAAAATCCCATCTTTATGATTGAAAAACAGCCACAACATTAGCAAGCACACAAGCAGGACCACAGTGCACACTAATGTACTACAGCTGGGCTGACAGAGCAAAAGATGCAGAATCCATTAATAACTACTTCAAAAAAATGCCCAGGAATAACAGGCTTCCCTTTTTAAACAAAACAGCTATATCAAAATGGCTGAAGCATTTTAAGAGCCAAATTTAGTGGGAGGAGTAAAATCGTCTAAAAATAAAATTAGGTTTCACACAGTTTTCCCTAAATATTTGCCTTAGTAACAATGGCATATAGCTTAGTAGCTTTGGATATTTAGCAAACTTTTCTCCAAAAGAGTGTTTGTTTTGTGCTGGGCAAAATGGAGGCAGGTGAGAAACAAGCCACAGAGCAATCTCATCTTTTCAAATTTCCCCAACTTTTCAAACTAAGCAGCAATTGCTTTTGAGAAATACAGATAACCTGGAAATACACCAAACACTTAGAATATTAACAAAATATAGAAACACTTAGAATATAAACAGATGGAGTTAATGAATATAAAAAATTATATTTCTCACTAAATCATATTTGACATTTCTATTAAAATCTGAAAAACATTTTTTAAATGATTAGTTTGTGACCAAATATAAAAAAAAGAAGTAAGTACAGCATTTTTGATTACTGTATTAAAGGATTTGGCCTTTCTCACGAAAAAGTCAGGTCACTAAGCTTAGAGCCTTTTAGAAGTCAATACTATTTGAAGGTGCCAATACAGAATTTACTGTGTGCACCATATAAAATGACTCTGTGCAAAAAGACTGGCTGTTGCAGGCTCCACAGCAAATTGATTTTCTGAAAAGGAATGCTGCCTGTATTTAACCTAACAGTGTAACCCTGTTGTACTACATGGAAAAGAATCATGCATATTGATTTCTTTATTACAATTCTTCTTGTGATAAGTAAACATTCACAAAACATTCTATTCTCAAAAAAATCATTTTGCAGAAAAATTCACTAAGTAGATACAGGATCTTCACGTGAATTCTATGACAACAGCATGCAGCACTTTATTTGAGTTCCACTGCATTTTCAATCTCTTAAAATAATGGGAATTACTGGCAAAATCTGCACAAGTATTTTGCTGCCTCATTATATTAATTGTAAGAAAATTAAGTTCCTTAAATGGATTTATTATGTTAATATTTCAAATTAAAATAGGTAAAGAAAGATTTGCTGCCCTTTCAACATAAATTCTTAAAATATTTTTTTTCCAGTGTACCCATAATTTTCCCTAAAAACATTTTAGGAATCATTGCTAATATTTTTTATCTAAAAAAACACAAGGATACATATATGCTGTGTTTATATGTATCCACATGATAAACTCAAAACATAATAGTCATAGAACATGAATTTTATATTGCTTTCTTTGGAGACAATTAAACTTATAAGTCTGTTAATGTGCAGTTTCCAGAATCGATGTAAGCAATTAAAAAACTGCAACAAAAATGTTTTGTGAGGCATAATTACTATAAGGTCACTAGATATTATTTGGAGTCAGTTTAGTTTATCATATTACAACATGACAGGATGTGAGGCAAAAATTATAAATTCCTTCCCTAAATCTGTCCCTTTCTGATCTAGATGGATGAAGAATAATTAACTCTTAATTATTCAGATGACTTCAAGGCAGTTTTAGGATTCAGTAAAGATTGTAGTCATTTTAACCAAGGAAAGCAGTCTCCCATCATTTATCAAATCTTGCAACTTGACCAATGATGAATAAAAAAATCCATGTTTACCCACAGCCCTAACTGCTACCTTAGAGGTTGTTAAGCAACAAATTTCCTTTAAACTCTACCATATGCAAATCACTATTCACGATTTGCATTTTAAAGTGTTTAACTCTACATATTTATTGGATTTTGAGGCCATGCTGATCATTGATTTATGTGCTTCTGGCAATCATATTTCCATATTTGTATGATTTTGATGACAGTAATAATTCAAATATGCAGAAAGTTGTTCTTTGAACAATATCTTTAATTACGTCCTCAAAGCATCATTGTTTTGCCTGGTGTCCTGACAAAAAGGGTTTGAAATAAGAAATGGCAAAATAATCCAAAACGCACAGAAACATACTTGTCATTTTCTGTATACTTTCAAATGCACACAAGTGACTTTTCAGGCTAACAAATTCTTAACCTTAAAAAGACTACAAAGCTCAGTAAACTTGTATTTAAATACTTTTATTAAAAGTGACACACTTTCATAGCAAATTCAATCAGCATTCACATTTCTGTTCAAAATACAAAGTCTGCCCTATTTACTTTGCCCCAACTCAAAAAGTTTTAATGTATTGTCTTTTTATAGAAATCCTCACATATTATGTGCTTAATTATAAAAGTATCAAAGAAGGTAATCATTAAGATTCACAAATGTTTTCTGTTTCTCAAGCATAGCCATTGACTGTACCTCCCATAACCAGTGTCAAGATAATTGTAAGATGACTTTACTAGTCACCTAAAGAAATTACTTATAATATTTAGACATATACAAATGTAGCTGTGAATATTAGCTAAATAACAATTTTAAAATTAAATAAAATACAAACATAACATTTTATTCCATGCTTTCATCAATTTTAGTAATAATCATGTTTTTATATAAATTGATTCTGTAGTAATTAATGTCTTATGAGGTGCTTAATCAACTCTGCATATGTTGAACATTTTCAATAAACAGGTTTATTTTACCAAACATACACAAAATTTTTAGAATAAATTGAAAATCATTAGAATTCCATCTTTAAAAAATAAAAATACAGGGGCTGGAGCAATGACTCAGTGGTTACAGCACTTGCCTCATATATGTGAGGAAGCTGGTTCAAACCCCAGCACCATGTACACAACAAAGAGTCAGAGCAATGAAAGCCACATGAAAAACTAAATAAAGTTGATTCTGTCTCTCTCTCTCGCTCACTGTCCATCTCTCTTTAAAAAATAAAATAAATAAAAATCCAAACTATATTTACATATTGTAAAGGCAGAAAGTTGGCCACAAACACACCAGTATTAAGCTATTTCTTTTATTTCAACTACTTTACAAGTCTACTATCATACAATATCCAGAGAAAACAAACAATGGAGAAATACTAAGACGCACTCAAAACTCTCCCTATGGATTTAAAAAAATATATTTATTTAACATATTTTAACTACACAATCTGAAAAACATACATAAACATGATATTTTAAACTCCTACATAAATGTACACTAATAGCTGTCCTTTAGAGAAAGCTAAAATATTTATTTGTGGATGCTTAAGCCAAATTCAGTTACTGTCACAGTTCAATAAATAAACATCTACCTGTTTTTGTAAGAACACTCCAAGCAAATAATCATGTAACATAAACCCACGTTAGCCATCCCTAAATATATTTTAATTGCGAAGATACAGTTCAGAAATATTCACAAACTTGGCGTTGTTCTAATTAAAAGAGGATTTATGGCTTTTTTATATTTATCAATCCTGATAATCATATTGGGCATTTTATACATCACAGTTTTCCTTTATATTATTTTAAGCTCAACTCAAAAATTATCTAGATAGTAACACTTCCTCTGCAAAATCTTGTCATCTTCCAAGTATATAAACAGCAGTTGGGAAAATATATGACATCTCCTAAACAACTTTAAAAAACAAAGACAAATTGCTGCTCATATTGTAATGATCCATAACCGTGGTAGGAGGTAAGGGTACAATAGGAAGAAGAAAGGAACACTAGGGAGGAAGGAATTGGCAAGGAAAGAGGTCCAAATGAAGAGGGAAGAGGAAGGAGCAAAGTGGGAGAGGAATTCTAGGGACACTCCTTGACTCCCCCTAATGGTCAATCAGACATCGCACTGCAGGCTCCCCAGGTGACCAGGAGTATTTCTGAAACTCTGGCAGAAGCACAGCGTAAAAAAAGGGTGGCTACAGTGGTATCTGAGAAGTGATTCAGACAATGCCGAGAAAGAAAGGTGCAGGTGACCACGTTAAAGCCAGTTCTCTCTCAGCTCCTGTGTGCACACATGCACCATCTCAAAGATCAATGAGGCTGGGGTGCCCATGAATTAATACTTATGTAAGACCGGCCAGCTGAAGGTGACTAGGTTCTTCCATCAACTCTCACGTTCCTAAGTAACTAGGTTAATCGTATCAAATCTCACACTCATTCTCTCTCTTCATTTCACTCCACCATAACATAAGTGGACATACAGGAAATCACATGGAAATATATTTGTATTAGGCTTTTTATTTGTCTTTAAGCAAAACTAACATGGATCAGAAAAATCAACAGTGAAACAAACCTGATTTTAAATCAACTGAAGGCGCCTGCATGTTTGTATGTATGTGTGTGTGTATATATATATCCAAAATTATCCTTCTGCTATAATCTAATTTTACAAAATTACGTAAAACAAGATATTTCAAGCATTTACCCTCAGTTTTGTAGCTTTCACAGGCTCCAACTAAATAAAAAAAAAAAAGTCTGCTTACCATTTGCAGATATTAACAACTCAGGGAACAGTGAATAAACAAACACGAGTCACACAAACATTTTTTAAAAAGCTAGTTCAACAACTGGTTGAAATTACAGTGTATTGCTGAAAGAAAAGGACACCTACAAATTCAATAATGATTAAAATAAACTACATCTGAGGCAAGCGTATCAATTCAAATTTCAACAGAGTAAAAATAAGTTCTGAAAAATAGCAATGGCTTTTGTTATAAGATATAAATTATTCAATTAATCTAAAGAATGTGCAAAGTACGTTAAATGACAAAATATATAAATCTGCCTCTGAGTTTTTAAATATTAAAGTACAAAAATCATATTACTGCCCCTGATTATATAAATATCAAAGAATAAAAATCAAATGTCTGCCTCTAATTATACAAATATCAAACTACAAAAATCATCTTCTTGGTAAATAATCCACACATAACTCAACAATCTTCCTCACCCTGCTACATTTGTTACCTAACTCTCTGCTTCCCTTTCCGTGGTTCATTAGGGTGCTGCAGGGACTCATTACTGTCTATCTCCTGCCCTGTCCCTAATTGCCCTCTAGGCACTATCCTTGTAATCACTGAAATGTTCTCAGCTTGGCCAGGTGCTCCCTAGGGCATCCCATAGATCTCCCCGGTTTAGGAATCAAAGTATACAATCAGTATGCTCAGGTTCATAACGCCAGAGGGGACAGGACTAATATTGTTTGCATTATTAAAATCCGTGTTCCTTGATCCTTTTGTAAACTTACATTGCATGGTCTCAGGATGGGGTCAAATATCCTTTGTCCTTTAAGGTCTTCAACAAATACAGGATTATTCTTGAATGTGTACAAATGCATGTATACACATGAACACTAGAACACCCCCCCAAAATGAACTGTGTGCCAAGAAATACCTCATATTAACATAATGTTAATGTGTTTCAGAAAAATAAATCAGTTATTTTTATGTATAAGTGACCTCAGTTGTGAACTGTAAGTTCTTTGATTCAGAAAGTCTCATCTGAATATTACAACCATCCCTTAACAAACGTGTGAATAACATTTCTTCTAATTAGTTACCAATGTGGTCCATTTCTAAATCTACTACTGATAACGATAAATATAAACAGCAGCAATAATTACAAAACAAAAATAACTCATTTTCAAGGAAAAATGTAAAGTTTATATATAAATTCTGTGAAAACAAAATTCTCCAACTTTAGCATTATTTTTATAATTTGTATAGCTGAGCAAAATGCACATTAATAATAAATTAAGCAGCAGTAGCCAACCATATAAATTGGCAGTTGATTGAAGGATCTAAAATTGCAGTCTAACAGTATCACACAAAACCCCCATTTTCATTTGTAAAATAAAACAGAAGTATCTGAGTCAATCAATACCTGCAGAAAACAAAAAACATATCAATTTTATACATGTACCCATGCATCCATGCACACGTGCACTTGCATACACACACCTCAAATAAAGAAAAGCAAACATTCACTGAAAGAAGACAAATTACACAGTAGTTGTGAGGAGGGAAGGGAGAGTCTACTTTTTCTTATATTTTTTGTTGCATCTAAACCCCCACATACACAATAAATTCAGGATCATTTACTCAGATGTGGCTCTGCTGTATTCATGGAAGAGGGTGAAAGTCAATGGTGATACTTATCATCTCAATGTTATGCATAAAAGCTATTTCTACAATCTAGGGTACAGATACATGTTCAGCTGCAATGCAGATTTTCAATACTTCATAAACTAATAAATATTTTTCTAAATAGTAACTGTATTTATATTAAGTTCTAAAATATTCAGGTGCAAAACCAAACTGATGAAAATTACACATATGCATACACGTGCAATTTGCATTTGAAATAATCTTTACTAAATGCCAATAAAATTAGCCAAAAGAAGGATAAAGGACTCAGTGTTTCAATTTAAAGGCTAAAATAAATAAAATAAAATAAATGAATTTAAGGACGCAATAACAATTTATAAGATTATAACAATGCAATCTTTACATGGTTCAATAATTACTAATACTCCTCATAGTAGATTTTTTTAAATAATCTGGAATGAAACAAAATAACACCATTACTAGACACTGATCAAACACAGAAAAGTGAAAATACCATTTTTCATTTATTTTTAAAAGAAGTTCTTTAAAAAATAACGATGCCAGATGACTAAGCACATGAAACAAGAAAAATGTACAGGGCAACTCATTTATAGTAATTCAACCTTCATCTTCTGATTTAGTTACTGTAAATCTATTATAAGTTCAATTTAGTAGTGAACTATAGCCATCTACTGGAAATGAACAGTTAAAGCAAATGTTTAATATCATGTTTCTCATGAAGAAACCAGCTTCCTTTGTGCTTAACATGGTAGACCAGAGAAATGACATTTATAAATGTAAGATAAAATTTAACTTATTACATCAGCCTCATAATCTCAAACCCAGAAAGATACACAATTTAGTAGTTTAATATTATTTTTATATAATTGTCTATATGTAGTTATCACTAGATTTTCTTAGTAAATAATCCTATTTTCCCAAGCCTTATATTCTTAAATCATGTAGCTATACAAATTCCAAAATTGTTATTAAGTTTGAAGTCAAATTACCCAGCCAACGTCTGTGGTTACCAAATTATAAACTAGATGTGTAATTACAGTTTTTGCACTGTATTTTACGCAGTTGGCACTGAAAAAAGCTTCATAGAAATGAAATTTTTAAAAAAATGTTTAAGTCTGGCCAAAACATGCCTTTTATTTTTCTGTTAGAACATTTAATATAATAATTCTGTGTAAATGCCAGAGTTGCTGCCATACTTACAGGCATGATCAGATCGGAGGGAATACTTAACTACTGCACTAACTGACCCTCCTAGTAAATAATCAAATGATTCTTAGGTGTCACGAAATTAAAATTTTATCCTGTATAATTATTTCCTCAAATATTCTTTCAATATCAAAGATTTCATAATATATCAACTACCAGTTTCTTTTTCCAAGTATAAATGCTCAATATCACAATTATTCCTTAAATTATCAAGTCCTAAGATTATCAGTGCAATACAATGATTTAATTTCACTTACTGCTAATAAAAAAGAAGGTATTTTGAAGTACTGCTTCTTAAGAGAGTAACTTAGCATTTATTAAAATTTTATCAACAGATATAAATTTCATTAGTCTACAGACAATATATTAGTATGCTCATGATAAAACATAAGTCAACAATGTAAATACAAATTTTTTTCAAAAAAGAAGCTGAAATATTTGTTGTAATTCTTTGAACTATTGTGCAACATTGAAGTAAGTTATCCAAGTAAAGTACTTAGTGCACATTATTACATTAGTTTAACAATACACTGATACATTTATTTAACTAATGTATGAATTATATAAGCATGAGCTTTATTCAAACTTGGTTTGCAGTACCACTATTATATAAGATATTGCTGAGACTGAAATGAATCACGATGAATCTACATGTGATAAAGAATTTCATTTTCTTTCTAAAACCCACTGTCCAAATACTAAATTTTTTAGTACAAAACAAGATTCAAATTTCTTGACAGTGACATTTTGCAATAATTAGGCAAATATATTAATCTTAGAAATCAAAGGCATTAAAAAGGTCTATTATTTTTCCAATGTTTAATGTATAAGTTACTATTACTAAGTTTAATTGGCAAGTGGCATGTTTAATACCTACAGTATTCTTCTATTACTCAAGATAGAGAAAACTGAGAAAATGACTCTTTTTTTTTTTTTTCAGGGCTGAGGATCGATCTCGGGGGCCTTGCGGGTGCTAGGCAAGCGCTCTGCCACTGAGCTAAATCCCCAACCCCAGAAAATGACTCTTGAATAAACTTTTTAAGTGATTCTATTTGAAATTCCTGCAAAAAAAAAAAAAAAAAAAAACACAATCTATGATACAACAGAAAATTTCAAAGAAATTTCCTAAAATTTCCAGAAAACCATACATCCAAAGAAACCGCAATATCAATTTTCTTACCACAGTCAATAAGGCTATCCTGATAGGTTTAATTAGGTCCAACAAAATGACATGCCACTC
>PVKS010010485.1:0-37500 GCA_004027875.1 Aplodontia rufa | reverse complement strand
AATTTCTTGCAGTGTTCTTAAAAACCACCAGGCTATTCTATCCCTCTCTATTTTTCGCTCTTACATTTTTTTACTTCCTCTGTTAAAACTGAGTTTCCAGGAAGACTTTCCTACAGTCCCCAACAGAACAGGCTTCCCACTGTGTCTGTTCTATTTATCCCCACTCAGGTCTCTCCTCCAGGAAGCTTGTGACAACAGAGCCAGTGTACCACCACCCTGTCACTGCACCTGCACAAGACACTCCCAAGAATCTGCCAAGAAATGAATCAAGAAATCATAAATCAACAGTTAAACACCCCATCCGTCCACATTACCTATACCTCCTCTTATCTAGTTCTTGGACAAATCAAAGAGCAAAAATTCCCACAAAGTAAAGAACTTTAAGAAACAGATAAACAAGGGATGGAGCAGTGGCTTGCCAGTTATGGGGCTTGCCCGGCCTGCCCAAGTACACAGGTTCAAACCCCAGCACCCAGGTACACAACTAAGTATCAGAGCAACAAAAGCCATGTGAAAAACTCAATAAAAATTGATTCTCTCTCTCTCTCCTTCTCTCCAAAAAAGAAAGAAAGAAAGAAAAGAAAAGAAAAGAAAAGAAAAAACAGGAAGAGGCAGGCAGAAGACAGCTTAATAGGGAGGGTGAGTGCCCAGCACAGGACATCCAGGGAAACAGAGTGGCTACCTCCTGTTTCCTGCTGTGGTGATCAAGAAGGTTAAAGAATCCCAAGACACCACAAAAGGATTTTCAAATAACCATGGAGCCATTTTTAAATAAAAATAAAGGAACAATGACTTAAGTTACTGGGACAAGAGGGTTCCACTGGAAAAGACCTAGGCCAATGTTTTCAATTGTGACACCAGGAAATGGCAAGGTCTATTTTCATTTCTATTTTGTTATAGGTTGATCATTCTTAGTGGACCTGGGAAAAAAAACCTATCCCCCAACCTCACTTCAGTGTCAAAAATTCGAAAACTACTGCCACAAAGAAGGAAGCTAGGATACAGTACTGACAAAAGAGCACTACTTTCAGCAGGAAGCTGAGAAGAGAATGGCTTTCTTCCCTTTCCACTCCACTGCCTGCCTTTACTAACTCCTAGACCAACTGAACAGAACAGTTCATTGGAAAATATACTAGAATCACATCTGAGAAAGTTTGTTATTTGAATATTATAACCAAGATATATATTAGATTTTGAAATTATGAAATGAGTTGTATATTAAAATACTTTTAAATGTTCCTCATTTAAAAGGTATTTCAAGCAAGTTAACATCAGAAAAATTATCAATGATAATTTTGTATTCATAAGTGACACAAAGACAGTAATCATCACACAGCCATTTAAAAATTTTCAAAGTGGAGAAAATATATCTTTAAACTAAAAACAACGAAATATTATATGGAAAAATATATATGCATTTTATATAATGAGAGTATTTTAATGTTAATTTTTTTTTTACGAAACAGAGAAGCTGCACTTCAAATTGTTACAAGCATAATTCATTCCACAGTATAAAACAAACTTCCATCTATATCTTATTAACCACAACCACTAACTGAACCAAACACTTCGTTTATTTGGATACATTGGTAGATATGATGGGTGTAATTAATTGTTCGGGTAAAAATGCAGTTCCATGGTGCTTTTAATGATTTAGGTATGCACAGCTTTAGTTCTCAAAGCAGACTAAAAATAGTGATTTTAATGTATTCCTGCTGCCTACAATTACCCACAACCATGTATTTTTAAATATTTCCAGCCTATAAAAATTACTAATTTTTGCCACTTGTGTTTATCTGCATTTAGACTTTGATTTGGATAAATTAAGCTCTCAAGTGTTCCCTGCTTTATGAAACTCTGCATGCTGTACACTTCAACACAAATAAATGACTTGTACCATTAGAGGTTTAAATAATGTAATGTATTTCATGCTCAGCCTGAAGCTGGATTCCAATGAAGTTGCTAATGCACGTAATGATTAAGTGTAACTCAAATACTAACTGTGTTGTTGAAAACATGACAGGCAATAATTTGGTCTATTATATTCTGCCATTTAATTGCCTAGTACAGACGTTCTCTGACACGTTATGAAGCAATGATTTACAATTATTCAAGCTGCAAAGGTCAGAAAGTGACATTATAATCATCTACATAGAGATCCCTTCTAATGCACAAAAACTAGGTAATGCCACACACACACACACACAGAGTTTTATAGCATTACTAACTTTCTATTTAAGGTTTCTTAAGCCAACTAGGAATAAACAGTTCTTCAGCATATTAACACAGAATTTTAAAAATGTCTGCAATCTTCTCATGAACCCAGAGGTGACAAATTTAGAAAATGCTCTTATTCTCTCCTGATTAGGTAAATCCTATTCAATTATTTAACACCATACATACAAATCAAGACTAGACATAGGGAAATCCATCAGTAAATAACATGATCCCTAAATCATGTATAATGGAGTTATGCTTCTGAATAACGGCACACAAGACTTAAGTATCATTTCCTACATTTACAGAAATCATAGGCCTATTACTAGTTTTCAATAATTCTTTCAAGATAACAAATACTGAAAAACAAACCAGGTTGATTAATTTTACTACCCATTTTATCCTCCTGCAAAGATTATAAAATCTTTACACTTCAGGCACTTATTTCTATTATACAAACATGTTCAATTTATGCCCATTGAAGTAAGGGGAACAAATTACCAACACGTGAAGAAAAGTGGGGAAAAACGGTAAAATCATTTAAAATGACACTTACAAGTAGGAAAAATGAAAAAGAGAAAGAGATGGGCACTGAATACCAGAATTTGAAAGTAACAGACTAAGCAAGCACTTTTTTAAAAGAATGCAAATTTAAGAAAAAACAGAGAAGAAGCTAGTAGGAAGAAGTAGACATGTTAGATTTATTACATGCTAGAGAAAACCAGGGAGAAAGTACAAATTAAACTAGGTAAGTAATGAAAAAAAAAAACAGATATAATAAAAAGTTGAGAAAACAAATAGCTGAAAGGAAGAAAAACAGTGATCCACTATTTCTAGTTGCATATATATCACTAAAAATGCTTTTAATCTCAAATCTCTCATCTGTAAAAGGGGTTAAAACAAACATAAGCTGACCAATTCTACAAGCTAAGGAGACCAACAAATGAGATGAATGTTAATCAAGGAATTACTAAACCACAAAGCACTGCAAAAATATTACTACTGAGGGAATAATTTATACTATTTTATATACACACACAAAATAAACTTAAAAGAATTAACAAAACATGGTGTCTAAAAATGACCTTTTTAGGTTATTCAGATTTTCAAGCTCTTGAGTACTAAAAAAAATAAAGGTATAAATAATGAATTTTATGAAAACATGTTTTAGGCCCATTTTTAAACAGAAAAATTATTGAATTAAATTATTAGCTTTTATATAGGGATGCTTTCCATTCTTTATTTTTACCCCTACAAAACCCTACAAACCCAGAGATTTTCATGCTAGTTATCCATCAAGTACATAAATGAAATATTCCTATATTCTCTAAAGTTCCTCTCAATAATACATGGATAAGAAACTCTACTATTCAAAGAAACTGCTCCTACTAAAAGCAAAAGTAAAATCAATGGCTCTTAAATGCAATTATCTACAACAAAGTACACAGAAATACATTTTTGAAATTTTTACAATGCCTAAGCAGGAAAACCTGGCTCAAACAGAACTTAGATCCAAAACTCTGAATCCCAATTATACAACAGGAAATAAACTTAAAACATATCTATCTGGCTGCTTCTGTCAAGCTAATTCAAATCCATAACATACATGTGGTCAAGATTTGCCAATGGGGGGTGAAGAGGAGGATAACCTTAAAATTGATCTTGAAGAATTCAAAGAAAATGAACACAGGTCTGGACAACTTACATAAAAGTTTTAAAGGCAGTTTTTATTAAGAGAGTTGCTACTGCACAACCCTAAAACTAAGTCTTAGTGAACACAATACACACAATTGATAAACATCTACAATCTTCTTATGTAACGCTATGAAGAGATCAAACAACACAAATAATCTGAAACATTAATATGATCTTAATTCATGTACTATTGTGAGTAATAATTTCACTTCAAAATGCGCCTGCCCTGGTACTTTTATATCATTTAATCATAAATATTAGAGAAATAACTTCATACAACTCTAATAATGAAGACATCTAATAGACTGAGACTGAGATATTAGTTACTGAGATATTAGTTACTGGAGAAAAGAAAACATAGTGCAGGACCTTCTGTTTGTGACAAAATTATAGAGTTAATGTTCCTTAAAGATCGCTTCACCTTTTAAAGCATGATTTTATAAAAGATAAAATTTATAGCAATTAAAGCTAATGAAGAAATGTAGCACGAGCTGCTTATGTTCGGGAACTAATAGGTCCACTGAGCATTTCTAAGATTATTTAGCCATCAATGATAATGAATTAACATTGTCAGTGATGTTAATGTACCAATGCTCTCTAGTGCCACTACCCTGATAGCAAATCCCTGCATTTTGTTTTCCAGCGGAAGTTTTACCTTATATACTGCCATATCCCTCTGAAACACATGGAATACAAAATGACCACTTTCTTTTACATTAAAATTACCTAATTCATTATTGTTCTGTTTCAACTAAATAGGTCAATGGGTATTATTCACCATGAAAATATTTACCTAGTTAAGACTGTCATATAATTTTTAATACAATTCCATTTTTAAAAAATGAAAAGAACTGTCATTTCATAATAAGATGAAATTCAATGGTAACCATAATTCTAAAAAATACCAGAATAGAATCTGGAGTACTTGTTCTACACACACACACACACACGAAGTTCTCTAGGACAGCAGTACCAAACTCAATATATGTGTATTTACTTACAATTATGTATTCTGGAAAAAAAATATATAAATTACAGGTGCAACATTTAAGTTGTATTAGTAAGCATTTAGCTAAGCAAAGAGTGCATTGTTCAAATTAGACCAACTGATTAAAGCTAATTAATTATGAATTGTTTCTGATATCTATATCAGAAATTTTTCTTTGAAAGTTTTTTTCTCTTACCAAGTGTTAGTAACTCTAATTTGAAAATAAATAAATAAATAAAACAAACAATGGACAGAATTAAGATTCCAGCTAACAGAGTATCTAAAAATCGTTTATTTCTCAGACATGGGAAAGAAACTGCTTACTGCTACGTAATAGCAAATTTTCACTGGAGTCAGGGCCTTCTGGCCTATAACTCATATGGTAAAAACAATGAATGAGATATCTTTTAAAATTCCAAGACCTATAGCAATTAAAATGAACCATTTGGCACTTGACCCCTGCAGCTAAAATCGGTAGTAACAAAACTCATTCTCCCACTGATCTGCAGGGGGCTTTAGGGCAATGGTTCATCTTCATTTACTTTAGCAGCAAGTCACTGAACCATCAATTCTGCCAATGAATAAATCACAGTCCACGGCTAATAAAACTGCTTGCAAAGTTATTTGTAAAACTATCTTAAGGGTCAAAAAATACAATCTGGGATACAATTTGTGATCTGGGATAAAGTGTATTGTCCAACAAAAAAACAGAGCCTGTTTCTGACGTGGAAGATATTTAAATGGTAGTATCAATCTGAAGACTCTTCCACTAAAAAAAAAATGTAATATACCATGTGCACATTGCATAATTTAATTGAACCTGTGATATATTGTGAATTAGCCTGCAATAAGAGTTGTAGGCTGCAGGTTTCACTTAAAGTGTTTTTATATGATATCCTTATTCGTCCATTTCTCTAGCATAATAACATTAAAATATATTTTAATCAGAAGCAGAGTATTAAACTCCACCTTTGAATGTCCTGATACATCATATTTGTCACAGCATTTTAAAACTTTAGACATTTCTACTAAATTAATTAGTTTTATATTAACCACATCAATGCTTTCTATTAAATGTAACTCGTCTGAATGATAAACATTGTGAATGATTCTGCAGTGAAAACTGCCATTGACTAAAAAAGGAAACCTTTTTTGAAGTTACACAAAAATACATTATACACACATTTTTTTCCACTTATCATCCTACAAATAATCAGTAACTGGCCACCTGAAATTAAATCTTTTATTGCTTTCCTTATAAAATATACCCACTGTATCCAAAGTCATTAATGCAATTAAAATTAAAATCATATAGCAAAAGAAAAAAATACATATACACTCCTAAAAGCTATATTATGTATTTTTTGTCTTTAAATGAAATTTATACTTCTCTCTGGCAATGTGAATGAACATCCTATAATTTAGTCAATTTACAGATTACAGGTTCAAATTGACCTTGTAGCCCATAAAATTGCTCATCTTCAGTACAGGATTAGAACTGGGAGAAGAATGTCATAACTGTATTTAAGGAATTTACCATAACAATGGAAAGGAGGATATGCATGCATAATTTTAGCCACTCTTACTCATATCAGTTTTGAATTCTGAAACAATGACTATCCTGCAAAGGCTTCCCGGTTCACAAGCAGAAATGGTTTCACTTACTCACCCACAGACATGACACTTGTATTCCCTCATCCCAAGGTGCCTTTTCACATGGTTTCTGGCATCTCCAAGCTGAGCTGTTGCAAAATGGCATATCTTGCACTTGAATGGTTTGGATCCTGAGTAAATTTAACATAAAATATGATTCAGATTTGCATAATACATTACTGATAGTTTCAAAAAGAAGACTAAATCTTAAATCAGACCTTTAATCTAATTAAGAATTTTGTCCCCAAAATGGAATACCTGTATTCATTTATAACTTGAATAGACCTGATTCCATAATTATTCTACCCAGAAGGCTTTAATGTTTCAGTGACTCTTCCTAGCTTTCAATTATACTTTTAAGATCTAAAGTCAAAAGTGGTACTGCTGAGTAGCACTAAGTAGATGAAGTGAGCTAAATAATTTTAAATAGTTTCCTTATAATTCACAAAAGTTTTTCTGAAAGACACTCAGTATTTTATTTAAAAAAAAAAAAAAGAGACAGAGGGATAGTGAGAAAGAGAGAGAGAGAGAGAGAAAATCAATTTTATTTATTTTCATGTGGCTTTCATTGCTCTCATGCTTTGTTGTATACGTGGTGCTGGGGTTCAAACCTGTGGCCTCATGAATGCCAGGCAAGCACCGTAACTGCTGAGCCACCACTCCAGTCAGACACTCAGTATTTTAAATGAAATATTTTAAAAATACAAATACATGCAGGGTAACTGATATCTTTAAAAGCACACCAATGACAACACTTGTCCGTGGCCATCTGGTTTCTTCATATTTCTCCATCATTTAAAATTACTCATATTAACAATGGTATTTTATATTTTTCTGTCATTTACCTTAAATGATTCACTATATTACTATTTTAGTATAAAGAATATACATGTATCAATAGAGTGGATATAAATTACTGTGCTTTTATGATGATTTTTATAGTCAAAATTCTGATGATTCAGCAAATGAGAATTATTGACATTTTGATTATCACTGAGTTCATGAACAAATATTGCATAAAGTAACAATGAAATCTTTTAATCATTTCACAAAGAGGTAAGATTAAACTATACTTTAAAGTGAGAAAATAAGGCAGAGGTAGAGTGCTTGCCTAGCATGACCTAAGTCTTGGGAGTCCATCCCAAGCATCCACCATAAAAAAATAAAAGGGGCAAGAGGGATAAAACAATTTTGAAGTCAACAAAATTACTGTCAATAATAGATAAGACTGCAACTAAAACATATTAATATTTAATCAGTACCCACATTAAATACAAATAACACTCTTTTAAGTTGAAAACATATATTTTCCAATTTTCTAATTATTATACCTTCAAACAAATCAAAATCATAAAAATCAGTTTAAAATCAATACAGTAGGGGCTGAAGCAGTGGCTCAGCTGTTACAGTGCTTGTCTGGCATGCTCAAGCACCCAGGTTCAAACTCCAGCACCACGTACACAACTAAGTGTGGGGACAACAAAAACCAGATGAAAAACTAAATAAAATTGTTTTTCTCTTTTTCTCTCTCTGTCCCTCTCTCTTAAAAAATAAAATCAGTATAGTATGTTTCCAGATTTTTCATATTATATTTAGTACCCACTTGCTCAAACGCCTCTTCTAAAATTAACAGAACAAGAAATATGTGCACTTTAATACACAAAAAGAGCTCAAATTTTTAAAACTGCAATAAATCATACTTGATCAATGAACCTTTATGCAGTGCCCTTGTGGGTGGAAGGGAATCCTCCAAGAATACTTTGTTGAAACTGAAGCACTCACTCAGTAAAAATTTTTCATCTTAAATTTCAATTTAATTCCCAAAAGTTGACAAAAAAAGTGAAGCATTTAATTTTAATCTTCCAACAGAAATAAAAGAGTCAACAGAACTAAGCAGAGGCAGACAAGGTTGAATATTTCACAGTTCCATGACAATGAAGCTAGATCTCTTAATACTTCCATTTCTACAGTCAGAAGATATATAATATATTTAGCACCTGAATGGATATATCTCGTCAGGTTTATATGTTCAAATGTCAAAAGCAAGTTGAGACTGCCGCTCCATAGCAATCACATTCTATCAATCACATCAGAAACCAGAGTTTATTCAAATGATTCTGATAAAACTAAGCCTTTTGCTACTTTGAAAACTACAGGAAGGCACAGAATTCTATAAAGACTTGAAAAGAGTGAGAAGAATCACCTGAACTTTAAAATACAATGCTTTAAAGATTATAGGACAATTAGGAAATTATTAGTGAACAAGAGGACGGGACTCCAAAGGAAGAAGATAAAGCTCCCCTGCTCTCTGCCTGAGGATTCTGGGGAACAGATGGGTCTTAACTTCAGCTTCTTGGTCCACACAGCACCTGAACTGTGACTAGTTCTGCTGCTAGGGCGCAAGGGCCACACAGGGCTGGACAAGGATCTTCAATGTTTTCATTTGGTCCTGCATGGCTCCTCTGGGAGGAACTCAGCTGGCAGGTTCAGTGATCACTGCTGCAGAGTGCTGACCACACATTAATGAGTTTCTGTGCTGACTACTTCATGCAGAATCACTGAGGCCTTTACTCTTCCATTCTTATATTCAGAGTAGGCTGTGTTAACATCTTTCTAGGCATTAAAATTCAAATACTAGCCAAGGCAATAGTTCTCTGCATCAGAAAAAGAAAACCTGTCCCTTTTTTTCCTTTTGTTCCTGGTAACATTCCCATTTTTAAGCTTGCTACACACATTACAAAATTATCCAGGCATAATTATTTGTAAAGCAAAATTTATAAAACCACATATCCCTAAATTTGTCTTTCTCTCAGGTGTATTTGATTATTATAAGCTTCCATTTTAGTTACATACATATATATATTTTATGTATGTTCTCATTATACATAATTCCATATCTAGGAATGACATGATCCTCAGGTATTTTTTGCTTTTTTGTTTTTGTTTTAATTTGGCCTGTGAAGGTTTTTTTTTATTGGTGAATCATAGTCTTACATAATGAACGAATTCTTTATTACACATTCATACACGCACACGAGACAACAATGTAACCTGAACCCAATCCTTACCCAGGATTTCCTGGCCTCACACTCCCTGGTCTCTTATCTCCACTGCATCCCCTCCCAACACCCCACCCCAATTACACTATAAATGCATATATACATATATATTTATTTTTTACTTTTCTAATTTTATCTGCCTTCATGAGTATTATTTAGGTTCTCAGGGGAGTAAAGTATACCACTCTGTGAAGGTTTTTGAAAGACATAAACTAAAGAGGCTCTCTAACTCCAGGGCCTTATTATTTTACCAGAATTCCAAAGACTGGAAAAAAAACTCAGTCTGCCCTCAGACCCTCAGCTGCATACTAATTGCTATGCATATAGGGACATGACATTAACATTCACACGAAAAGACAAAAACCTTCTTTTAAAAGAATAGGTAGTAATGAATTAAGATGTATACCATGTAACGCTTCTCTACTACAGTTTTAATTCTGCAATCCTCCCTAAACTTCTGAACACCTCATTCGCTCATTCATCTGCTCATTCATTTCCTCACACAGCAAATTACACTGAGAGGCAACTACATATGGGCAAACAGAAGCAGTGAAGTAGAATCCCTCCCCTGACAGTGCTCAAAGCCTGCAAAATTAACTGAGTGACCCGTTTCTGCTCTGAAGCATTACATGGAGCTGCAAAACTAATGCCCCCAACTCGAGTTTTCAGTGCAGTCACATGCCCACTGTCTCCCACATGTGAACATTACCAAACAGCACAAGTGACCAGAGCACTCTGAACAGAAACAGAAAAGCTTTTGACAATCTTGAAGCATAAAAGGGTATCTTCAACATCCTGTGAAATAAAAGCTGTTAACAGAATAATGCAGCAGAGAAAAGGAACGGCTTCATCAGTCCTACCAACGTGAGATAAAGACTGTTCTCGCTGGCCATGCTAACTGTTTCATACCCGCAAATGCATGGGAAAACTCTGGGACGCTTTCTTCCTACAATTCTCAATAACCAAAACCCATTTACTTCTTATGGTGCTGCTTTTATCATGCTAAGGATTAGAAGTAAAGGTTATATAAAACATATAGTAAATCACAAAATATGGAAACAGGGAAGAGTAGACACTTTTCCAGTTAATCATTAATAACGGTCCCTGCTTTACTATTTCGTGGACATAAGTAAAGTATCCAAAATACAATTCATTTTAAGATGCTAAAAGGGCGGGGGGAGAATAACCCTGAATTAAGACCTGGAGACTGACTTCCCTAAAAACTGGCTAACAAAATTGAAATACTGGACTGGTGGCACTGTATACTTAAAAAGGATGCTCTCTGTGGTGCTTCACAGCACAATAAAAATGCACTTGCTAATAAGAACAACAAAAGATGTTCTTTAAACAAGTATGCTAACTTTTACTAAATGTTACAATCAATGATGTAACTTATATAAGTAGGGTTACTTTGTCACATATTGATAGTTACCTCGCTTTCACATCCACATTAACTTGATTTTAAATGCAATTAATACATATAGTCAAGGAAGACTAATGGACTACATTCTGCACTTAACCTGGTGGACATTTTCAAATGGCACAAGTGACCAGTGCAAACCTATTTTGCATTGTAAACGACTAAATAAATCTTAATGGATTAAGAATGATCAGCTATCAACACACAAGGGAAATTAAGTGCTGAAATGCCTACATTGATTATTTTAAATTATTAGCCTTACTCTGTTCTTGAATTTGTATGCTTTTAGTGAGGTTTAACACATTTACAAGACTTATTGACTATAATTACAAGAGAATTCAAGTAATGGACACATCAATTATAAGCAACATGTCCTGAACAGACAGTTGCATAAAGAATTCTAAAAAGAGCTCCATTAGCATCTTCCTCTTAGTTTTATTCAGCTTTATCTGCCTGAAGAGAGCATATTAAGAAAATACATATTTTCTGCACATATGTACAAATGAACAAACTTGATTTCTAAAACCAAATCATTTCGGAAAGTGAGGTGCAAGAACATACTGATAAGAGGAACTAATAATGAGAACAAATAAACTTTTAAACTTATTCCAAACAACTGAGTCTGTTGCCCAGGAATAGTGGAGCTCAAGAGCATAATGTTTATGTTTACCTACATTACTCTTACGCAGGTTGTTCTACTCTCTTCAATGTGAACTTTTATCTATCTTTAATCACATTGTATTAGTAATGATGCTCCATACTCTCATATCTTTCTCCTTATAACCACGCACTAAGTTTCAAAAAGTACATGAATTTAAAGTATAGCTTTAATAATAAGCCATTATTTAAAAGTACAGTAAAATAAACCTTACAGTTTTAATGAAAATATGTTCATTGAAATGTGAATTTATTATTCAAATCCACTCATAAATTCAACCATGGAGACAGATCTTGTCTAAGCAGAGCACAATGATTTAGAAAAGCTGTCTATTTAAAATAAAGAATGTATGGCAGGTTTATAGTAACAGTGCAGTGAATTTTTACATAAATTTAGAACAGTAGCTTATGCATTTTCTACCAAAAATATGTTTTTTATTTCTGCCTAAAATTAAATATTAACATGGAACACTAAATATGATATAGAGTTCAGAAACTAAATCAGGTACTAACTCCATGAAAACCAAATCCCCAGTACGTATTAACTGGAAAGTATTACTAATTTTCTTCCTTGAAGATAAAATCTTGTTGCCTAGAATTATATTCTTGGATAAAAAATATCTGGCAATGAGTATTATTTAATTCCTACAACTGCAAGAAAATTTTTATTAAAAGTCAAAAGCCATTTAATATGTCCTCTGAAAATACAAAGTAAGATAATATATACTTTGGAAAACCAAAATAATTAGGGCTTAAAACAACTGAAAATCCAATGAAAAAGACTGGAGTTTAACAAAGGCATCAGAGGGACTAGCCTTTTTGACAAAACTGAAAGAAACTTGTAAACTAACCTGTCTTTAGAATCACTAAAGCTTAATTTAACCTGCGGAAGAAATGCAAAGTGTCCACAATGACTTATTACAGAACAGAACCCTACAGCGCCACAGCAGAAAAACCCGCATAGATGGAAGGTCAAGGGACAGCTGCAGGTAGGGTTCCTACGTGGATGGGCAGGAATGCTGGACCCTCTCCATCCATTTACACTTCACAGATGAACACATCTTACTGTGGATGACATACCTGTGTGAGTACGAATGTGTGCCAGGAAGGCCATGGAATTGCTACTTCGACACATCTTCCCACAGTACTTGCAAATGTTTCCCTGGTTTTCCTCTCTCTCACGGTTGATTTGCTCGGTGTCCTCCACTATATACTTATTCACCTCTCGCAGCAATTCCTCATGCTGTCCTTTAATGTGTAGGAATAAATTCTGTTCAGAATCAAAGGGCTCAGTACACTTGACACATTTAAAGGTGGCCCCTCCTTCTGGAAGCTCCTCTACACTGGCCTGCTCATTTCTCATATGACCGGCACTGGCCAGATGCTGATGAAGGTTGCTCTCTGTATAGAACGACTTTCCACATAGTAAACAATGGAAGTGTTTCTCTTTTGTGGGATGTTTCATGGCTATGTGAACATTCAGTCCACTCAGTCCATCTGCTAGGAAGCCACAATCATCACAGCGGATTCGTGTAGACTCACTAAACAAACTGCCTTCAGCTTTCCTCTTTTTCAAGCCTTGAGCACAGTCTTTCAAGGGCAACTCACTAATTCTCACCCCTGCTGCCATCACACCCTCTTCCGATTGGTCTATCAGTTCACCATCTTCAGGATTCTTTATTCTAATTATGGAAGAATCAAACCGGCCAAAACTGTACATGGCCTGCCCTTTCTCATCAATACTGATTATAGTTTCGTAAACATCATTACTGTCAAGTGCACTATCAGAAGCAGGGCCATCCTCTTCCAAAACAATCTCAGTCTCATGCTGTGAATTCGTCAGAATCTCCTTATTCTCCAGAACAGTATTTGCAGGCACACATTTCAGATCTTCTGAACTATGTGCACACCCGACTTTGTTCTTCCCACCGTCATCCAGGTTTAGCTGCTCTCTTGTTACTCTCACCATCACAGGGGGATCACTTTCAGCTGAACGTCGTCCATCCAGGGCATGAGGACACAGGTGTTTGTTGCAGACTTTACTGCCACTATATCCTGTGCTTCTTCCACCACTCTCACAATGTAAATTGGGGTCAGCGATATCATTCAACATATCATGGTTTTTCTTTGCTTTCTCACAATTCAAAGCTGAGCTTCCTGAACTTTCATTTTGAAATCTACTTGGAGAGCCATAACTGGAGGAAACACTGAGGGACACTATGTTCTCAGGTTTCATACCTATATCCTTGACAAAGGGCTGTTGGAAAGTCTCACCAAAGGAATGGTCTTCACTGAAATTAGATTCTTCCTCAGTCTCAATTTCTACAGAGTTGGGAGCACAGAGTACTTTAGACATATCTAAATTAGTATTTTCATCTAAAATAGAACTATCAACAGCATTACCAGATTTGAGAGAATCAGATGGTTGGCCTGAAATTATCTTAAAGTCCTCAGAGTTCTGGGGATGCTCCTCTTCAGGTATGATGGCGTTTTTGGACATTTCTTCAGAATCCGCTTCTACCTTAGAAGAGCTGAGATAAGACTGCCTTTTCATTTTGTGCTTCTCTGTTGCCGCGTGCCTGGTCATCTCTCGACGGGTCACTGCATAGTAATCACAGGCCATGCAATAAAATTCAAATTCTTTTGTATGTTTCCGTTTCACGTGCAGCTCTAGAGAAGAAGGAGAGTGAGCAACAAACTCACAGTGTAGACATTTATTATCATTTGTGCCCATAATCTCTTTCTGGGGATACACATCCCCCTGTTTGAGAAGGTCCTCTTGTTCTAGGGGTGTTTTTCCCTTGTTATCAGAAAGAGGATGATGAACTTCTCCATCCACAGAATGAAATACATTTTCAACTTCTCCTTCAACTGGATTTCCTTGATCTGCTACTGGCTTTTCTAAAACAGAGGAATCTAACTCGGTTGACTTGTTAGTGTGTTCATCTGAAACGGTCAATGCTGAATGGGTGCTCTTTTTACAGGCTTCAAGATTACCCCCTTCAGGCCCAACAATGATATCTGAACTTTGTTTCCCATTTGCTTCTATTTCTACCCGTCCTTTATGTTTTTTGGTGGCACAATGACGTTCCATATCTCCCTTGGTTACAGTATAATACTTACACACTTTGCATAAATAACTATATTGGTGACTGTGTTTTCGTCTAATGTGAACAGTCAAATTTGTAATACTAGAGGCCAAAAGACCACAATGTGAACATGTCCGTGAGATGCTTCCTTTAGGTCTCCCTCTCTTTGGAGTGCTCAAGGTTAATTCGTCATCTTTGGTGATAACACCAGACTGTGAAACCTCTGTGGTAGTTAGCATGTTTTTCTCAAGACAGGAATGCTCCTGGAATTGCAAACCTCCATGGCCTTCAGTCCTTCCATTTCCAGAAATGCTAAGCTCTTCTTTTCTATCATTTGCACCTATACACACCCTTTCAATACATTCTTCAAAACTTAAGCCAATATTATTTTTCTTAGCATTTTCAAGATGCTTGCTTCTTTTAATGTGCTTCTCCATTCCTTCTTTGCTCAATGAATAAAGATTGCATGCTTTACAAAGAAAGTGATAGTCTTGACCATGTCGAAGCTTTATGTGCCTTGTGAGAACAGTTGACGATCTTGTTTTGTAAAAACACTTCTTACACTGAAACTGGGGCTTACTTGAATGCCTTACTTCATTTCCATGGCTTACTCTGGACTTAACAGGTTCCTCCTGAGCTGCTTTCCCTGATTCTTTCATAGGCTCTTTTGTGTTTTCTGATTCCAAAGTACTTAACGGTAAGGTCTGTAAAACCAAATCATTGTTCAATGATGGAGAAGTCTTTGGTTGAACCAATAAATTAATATGCTTCTCAGTTGCTTTGTGTTCCTCCATGTCTTTCTCAGACAAAAATAGATTACAAGAAGTGCAAAGAAAACTCAGACCATGCTTTTCCTTCATGTGCTCGCTAAGATTTATTTCATTCAAGGAAATGAAGGAGCAACACTGACAAGTGAGAACAGAAGCAGTTTGCTGATGCTGATTATTGTGCAGATGTTCTTCTAAGTCTTTCTTGGATGTACTAGAAAAGTCACAAGTCCGGCAATAAAATTTTCTCTCTCTTGCTTGGCACCTTTTCACATGGCTTTCCAAATCAGTCCGATTTGTAGCTACTTGGCCACAGTCTGTACAGGTATACAACACCTGGCGGTCGAGAGCTGGCTTCACTGTTGAGTCCAGTTGCATTGAACCAGGAGGACTGGGACTCGTCTTGTCCTGCATCATTTGCATGGTGTCCGAGCCCATCACACACAGACTCTGGACATCACTGCTCATTTCTAGTTGTTTCAGTACTGGCTCTGCTTCACTTGTTTTCATCTGTGTTCTAAAGTGCTTCATATATATTCTCTGAGTTTCATTTGTGCCTCTTTTATTAATTCCTAAAACATTAAACCTTTTCTTTGCCTGACCCTTCAAGGCAAAAGTACCACTTCGTCGACGAAAGCTATTACCCAACATTAGAATATTTCGCTCAGGTCTTGACCTCGAAGTGGTACTGATACTATGCACTGTCTGTAGGATATTTTTGGTAGATTCTGATTTATCTAACAGACTCTCTGAGGTTACTACATCTCCAAGTTTTTTGCTCTGGTTTTCAAGATTTTGTGCTATACTAAGAGAAGTAACATTTTCTTCAATAATCTCCTCTTCTGGCCTGGATGGCACCATTTCAACAAGGAGCTCACTACTACTCCCACTGTGTTGAGAAATCCTTTCTCTGCAATCTTTCAATTTGCTCCCAATATTCCGTAATCCTTTGGAATCCCTATTCTTTGCTGTTGGTTTAGAAGCTCTTGGTTTTGCTCGAACTTTCTTTGCTCCCATGGAACAAGTTTTTTTCGGAAAAGGTTGTTTTGTTAAAATCTGTACAAATCCTCCACGAGCAGCAAGATTCTGACGCCGGAGATGTGTTTTGCCAAGATAGTGTGCATTCAACAGATTTTCCTCCACACACTGAAAGCCACAAAGATCACAAGAAAAGACTTTCTGTGGCCCGTGTGCATGTTTGATATGCACATGGAGAGCGGAGCTACTCTCTGCTTTGTGGCTACAGTGGCAGCAGGTATGTTCCTTAGCTTGTTGCACATGACATTCAGCATGTTTTTCTAAATCAGAGCAAGAAGAAAACAAATGACCACATATACTGCACTTGAAAACTGTATCTACGTTTTGAATGGTGCAACTAACACTCATTTCTTTCATGGGGGAGAGAAATTCTCTTTCTGGATCAACAGAAACCATTTCCTGAACAGACTTCATTTCAGGGTCTGTTTTTGAAGAAACGGCTTCAAAAGTACTAAGACAGCAAGAGGTGGAAAAGACATTTGGAAGAGTCGTGCCTCCTCCATCTGAGAAGTCCTTCAGGAAGTCCTCCTTTCCTCCCTCATCTAATAAGACTCCTGCTTCTGTGGCTGAGCTCTGGGGAGACCCCAATCCATGGGCTCCCTGCTCTCCGGACTCAAGGGGCTCTGCCTCCTCTACTCTCATTCGTTTGGAAGCATGTTTATTTCTGTTTTCCTCAATAATGATGCTGTCAGAGTTGGATGATTCCGAAAAACCTCTTTTGCTTGTGAAACTCTCAGAGGTATTCGCTATCACATCAGATAGAGGCCCACAATTGTCATCATGGGATGAAATACTTCTAAAGTCTTTTGCTTCCTTGTTTATATTTTCATCCTCATCATTCTCAGGTTTCTCAGAATCCATCATTAATAAAGTGCAGATGACGTTTCGTGGGTAAAACGTGGCTTAAGTGGCACTCATAACCTGTAAAGTAAATAAACACAGTGTTTAATCTTTGAACGTATAAAAATGCACGTTATTCTCAAACTAGATAAAAAATATGAAATTAGCCTCATTAAAATTTTCTTTATGCTTAGATGAATTTAGTCACGTGTACAAAGTTCTTATGATTAGTGGAATATCAAACCACACCATTTTTGACTCAGGACTCAATAATATGGTATCTTTTTTTTTTTTTTATTTTAAGAGAGAAGGACAGTGAGAGAGAGAGAGACAGAGAGAATCAATTTTTTATTGAATTTTTCACATGGCCTTCATTGCTCTGACACTTAGTTGTATACGTGGGAGCTGGAGTTTGAACCTGTGTACTTGCACATGCTGGGCAAGCGCCGTAACCGCTGAGCAACTGCTCCAGCCCCGATAATATGGTATGTTTGAGAGAAAAAAGATGATTCTTTCAACCAGCCTAACAAAACACTCTCATGTTTCAATTCTCTAGACCAGATTTCAGTTTATTACTACGATTTTTTTTAACAGAGTCCTCTTTCCAAATTACATTTCAGTGAACTGACACCCTGAAAACAAAACTGATATGATTGAAGTCTGCAAGTTAGGCCTTCCCCTCAGCCTCCCAAGCAGCCAAAGTCCTAGTGTAAAAGAAACTGCTATCCCCCTTTCCAAGCAGAAAGCCTTACTGTGGTATTTGTAAGTAGATCCCCCATACACGCTTATCATGTACCTCCACTCTTGCTCAAGTTCTTTTGCAAATGAAAAGTCTCTCCTATTCCCTTAGGTCAATCTTTAAATTCCTTATCTCACATCCAGTTTTTGTGTTGTCTAAAGATTAATGACAAAGGGAAATGCCAATGGCAAAGGAGAAATAATGGCAGTAACTTTGAGGGGGGTAAAAAGAAATGAATTGAATAAAATGCTTTAAAAATCAATATTATTGATTTTATTTTTATTATGATATTTGATTCAATTAAAACATATCATTTTCCATTTATTTACAGTATAATTATAATTTTAAGCCGAATACCATTTGATTTGATGCTAACAAAAAGTCATTAACAGTGCTGGAGCAATGGCTCTGCAGTTAGTGCTTGCCTGGCATGCATGAGAACCCAGGTTCAAACCCCAGCACCACATATGCAACGAAATGTCAAGCCATGTGAAAAAACTAAATAAAAATTGTTTCTCTTTCACTCTCTCTCTCACTGTCCCTCTCTCTAAAAAAGAAAAAAAAAGTCATTAGTCAAGTCTGCTGCCTTGACTCTGCTAAGGAAGCAAAAACAAAGTATTAGACACAGCACCAAAGGCACAAACAGCAGAAGAAAACAGGCAGACTGCATTTCATTGATAACTGCTCAAATACATTTAGAAATTCTAACTTAAACAAAATTCTAGGCAGACAAGTTTTTCTCAACCTTATTTCACTATAGACCTCCTAGTTCATAAAAATCCAAGAGATTATAGTATTGCGAAAGGCCCTTTAGAAAATGCTCTGAAGCAGCAGTTTTGGTTTCAACATCTGCAATGGAAGAGAGTAAGGGAGAAAAAGAACTGGGGAAAAAGCAGCATGTGTTCGCTCCACACCACTCACCAGCGCCTACGGCACGGCAGATATTCCTGGTTGCATACAGATGCTGGACACACAGCAGACACCACCCCAAGATCTCTGGCCTCCTGAAGCTTACAATGTAAGTGATGAGTATACATTTTTAAGGAGAGATACTTTGTCCAATCCAGGGCAGCTACTTCTGGCCTAGATAGAGTCATGGGGTAGACTGATGTTTAAAGAAAAAAAAATTTTTTTTTCAGAAAATCTGTGAAGCATCAGTATAATACAATGGATATGAGGCACCAAAGGACGTGATCCCTGAGAGATGAGAACAACCTCAGTGAGTTCCAGCTTATTGACTGGAGTAGGGACCCACAGCACAGAGGCAGGGATCTGAGTTGAAGGGCAGAGTCAGGGAAAGGGAGGTCCAGAGAAAGAGAAGCCCAGAGATCTGCAAAGGGTGCTTTCCAAGTTTCCCTGTCAATACAGAGCTCTGTAGCTTCCCTGAAAGGCGTCTCGTGCCCCTTCACAATCAGTCCCTAGTAGCACACCCTTCACCTTTCACGTTCCAGAATTCTCCCACAATAGATGGGCTTTACCTGTTTCTAAAAGCTGATAACAGAATCACATGATAAGCTTTGAAGGGAGAGAGTTTGGCTTCAGTTGGCTCAGCAGGATACATCTGCTGCACGTGTCAGCAGTATGTTCCGTTTCACTACTGAGTAATACACCAAACAGAACAATTCTTGTTGATGGAACTGAGTTAGTTTATTTTTATTGCTATTATAATAAAAATATCATGAACATTCTCATATATGCTTTTTTAAGAACATATATTTTCATTTTTTTATGTAAATACCCAGCAATATCACTGGGCTTTATAAGAAATGGTTTGCGTGAACTTCAGAGTGGTTGCAGTGCTTTGCAAAGCTATCCACAGTGTATGGGAATTCTGGCTGACCCATGTCTTCACCAACATTTAATGTTAGTCTTTTAAATTTTAGACCTTTTATAGTGTATAGGATTTTATTCGGCATTTCCCTCAACCAGTGATGGTGTTGAATACTTTATGTGCTCTGTTAGTCTTTTGCCCATTTCTTAATTCAGTCATTTGCTTATGTGTTCTGGGCAAACATCCTCTGTCGAAATATTTTCTGCCTTTTATAAACGGTTTCTCTGATAAAAAGAAGTTTTAAATTTTGATGACATCAATGCTTTGCCTATTAAGGGTATTTATATGTCTAGCTACTTTCTGTGTCTACAGTCTAAAATGTAGCCCATGGTTTATTTTATCCACCCATATATCCAAAGACCCTAGAATAATTCCAAGCACTTATAAGGTACAAAAATGAATGAATGCTTCTTCATGATAAAAGAAATGCATAATATCCAAGTATTTACAAATAAAATGGGAACTATCTGAGATAAACTTTGAAACAGTTCAAGAGGGGACACAGTAAAGCTAGGTGCTGATAATGATTAAAGTTGGGTGGCAGACACAAGAGGATTCATTATACAATTCTATCAACTTTTTAATGTTTGTATATATTTGAAAAAATCTGCAACAGAAGTTCTGTCTAAAACCATTTTGACACTTAGTCTAAACCTGCCTCCCTCCCCCTTCCTTTTAACACCAAGCCCAACCATCTCTTCCTCTGCAAATACTGCAGTAGCACCCAGCTAGTCATCTCTACTGTGGTGCAGCAGGAGCTCCAACTCAGCAGTGTACCTCCAGATCACACACAGCCTTATTCAAGGAAGAGTGTGCACAAACACACTGTTGAGAGAGACTGCTGTACAGGGCATCTAATTCACGTGCTTTTAGAGACAAAAGAACAACTACATTAATGGGCAAAAGAAAAATAATGAAACTCTTTATTACCATCTATATAATGGCTCCAATAATTTTAAACCAAAAGGAAAAATGCTCAACATCTGCTATTTCCTGACAGATAAATTAACGAAATAATTCAACATCTCATTATATCAAGAAAAAACATTCAACAAATATATACTGAACACTCACATATGAAAGACATCAATGACCTCCAATACAAAGCCATACACAACTCTGTTTGATAGAAACTAAGATCTGTAGCAGTATAAACATGCAAGGAATGAGATTTCCAAATACAATATTCTAGTTAGTCAACATTTTTGATGAACACCTGGGAAGACAGGGTTGAGCAAGGCCTTACGCTGCGCATATACAGAGCAGTGGCTAACCATGTGCAGGCTGTTTACTGCGCAGCTCCTTACAAAGCAGGTGGGTCCACCAGCCCAGTTTGGGTCACAGAAGAACCCACACTAGAACTTGATTTATTCAGTTGTTCCAGAGGGATGTGCCAGGACACTGCATCATTTTAGAAACATTAACTTTTTCAAGATGTAAGACTTGTTGGAGGTAGAGAAGTAAAGGGGCAAAAAAAGTTCACTGTAGTAGTTTACATTACAAGGTCCAGAACTAGAATGAAGTCAGTGAGCAGGAGCGCGGAACAGTTTAATAACCACCTTAAAATAATCTAGGAGGGATTAAATGGAAGTGAGAGAGTTTATACTAAAGTAAACTTTAAAAATTCATTAGAAAAGGCTTAAAACAAGCATTGTATAACCAACAGAGATGGGGGTAATTTTTCTAAAGAATTCAAATGTCACCTCACTGGGACAATTTAAGGCTCATTTTTCTGAAGCAACACTTACTGAAAGTTTACCACATACCAGGAAGTCAGTCTGATTCTTTCAGGAGCAAAGCAAAAATCAAGCCGGCAGGGACAGGCTGCCAGCTCTCAGGGTGAGGTATAATCTGCTTTCTGATAATCAAGAGAAGGAAGAAAATGAGTCTCAGATTTCTTCCCACAACAGAGTTTTAAGATGGAGAAGTACTGGTAGGTGACTGGACTAAAAGAGTAGGAAGCACTGTGACACTGAACCTTCATCAAACACCAGGTCCCACACAGTCACCACTCAACGTGAACTTTACTGGATCACAAAGACTTCCAAATACACAGTCATTTGTTTATATCTCATCCAAATCCTCAAGTGCTTGTTCCATGACTGAAAACTAAGTCACATATGACTTTATTGTCTTCGTTTTCACCAATTATTAACTCACCAGAAACTGTCACAGAAGAAACTCCCTACTGACTTAAACAGTTCTCTGCTGTGGTTTTTTTTCTTTTTGGTTGCAAGTGGACACAATATTTATTTATTTATTTTTACGCAGGGCTGAAGATGAAACCTGGGTACTCACACATGTTAGGTAAGCATTCTACCACTGAGTCAAAGCCCCAGATGCTCACTGCTATTAAGAGGGAGGGAAAAAAAGAAAGTTTCAAGGAAGAAATCACACTTTTTGAGAATAAAACAAATCAATAGCAGCCTTCTGATGACACCTGGTGGCCACTTCTCACAGGAAGTTTCTTTCAGTGTTTTAAAGAAAGTATTTCAGGGAAGTATTAAGGAAACCTAACAATTGTTCAGCCATTTCAAATGCTAGCTGTACTACAGGCAAGTATATATACATATTTTTCCCCTTAGTCTTCATCCTTTTGGTTCCACTTTTGACTCATTCCAAACACACGTCTTCATTTCTGTCTCTACACTTCTTTTCCTCTCTAAGGAGTACATGTGAAGACAGCTGTAGACTCACTCTTTGGGTGACACAGGCACACATATTCACAATCATCCTGTCACTGATGTGATGAGGCCACATAAAAACCCATCTTCTTCCTACCCATCCCAGCCCATCTCATCCCTCACCTTTGTAGGACTTGCCTAAATTTAGTGATGCAGGCAATGTGATCTAGCCAAGGCACTAGGACCACACTAACATCACAGCAGGGCGGTATGTATACACGCATGAGCAAAAACACCTAACGGTCTCTTGCTCTTTTCCTCTTAGGAGTTTAAGGAAGGAAGCCCAGAGGTTATGACCATACAACAGGGATTCACCCCCTAGAAGATGGAGATAGCACTGCCTACAAGTCTATGGTGACCTGCAATGGCAACAGCTGAACAAGACAGGGATAAATGGAAATCCGTAGAGCACTCACATCTCTTTTTTTTTTTTTTTTCCTTTTTGGCGAATTTCCTGTCCTTGTTTATTAATTGAACAAAAACTGAACATGTCTCTCCCATCCTTCTAAAGTTTATACTTTTGAAAGAAAAAGCATCCAACATGTGCATGTTACATAATAAAAACACCATTATGGGTTTTTTGAAATCACATCTTTCTTTGTTTTTAAAAGAGAGGGACAGTGAGAGAGAGAGAGAGAAAGAAACAATTTTTTTAATTCAGTTTCTCACGTGGCTTTCGTTGTTCCAAGACTTCACTGTGTATGTGGTGCTGGGGTTTGAACTCATGTACTCGCGCTGCCGGGCAAGCACCGCTACCACTGAACCACCACTCCAGCCCTCACATCTCTTTCCTAATCTAACATTTTCTTTTTTTTTTTTTTAAGAGAGAGGTACAGTGAGAGAGACAGTGAGAGAGAGTGAGAGAGAGTGAGAGAGAGAGAGAGAATCAATTTTATTCAGTTTTTCATGTGGCCTTCGTTGTTCCAACACATGGTGCTGGAGTTTGAACTCACATACTTGCACATGCCAAGCAAGCACCATAACCACTGAGCAATCCTGCTCCAGCCCTTAATCTATCATTTTCAACTGGACCTTCTATTAAAGCTATTATCATTGCACTATCGAGTCTATCGAAGGGAAACTCTCTGTACTACTGGTGCAGTTACAGATGCCATGTAAGTGACCTAAGGACAACTAAAGGTGCTGCATCCCACCCTCCCCCACCAGTTTTCTCCCAGGAAAAACAGCAATTTGTTAACAAGGATAACAAAACAGTCTCTGATCCTACAAGGAAAAAGACTGCTCTCCCATGAAAATGATCACAATTGCAATTTGAAAAAATAATTCCAACAAGTATATTTAACACTGTAAATATATATCTACTAGATAATGCCAGGGACCATTTTTGACAAACAGATGGGCACTAGAGTCTGGCTCATGCACAATGGGACAAGTCCATGGACACATGAGTCCTCACTCTCCTAAGAACATGCTCCAACACATTTTCTCAATTACAGATTCACAGTTATTGATAGAACTACCAAGAAAAGTGTCTGTTGTGACTTTCAAGGAGTCTGGGAATTCTTTGATACTCCTTTCAGAGTGGGAAGCCCAGAACTCTTCTTGAGCTAGGCTTAATTTAGCCATCTTTCAAGGATCAGAAAACAGAGGAATTGAGTATTGCACCTGAACACGAAGTCCTAAGAGACACACGCTTCCTGAGGACCCTCCCGCTAGCATCACTCCTTCCAGGAAAAGCCAGTACAGTGAAGGGAGGACACCTGCGGGAGATGCGATGGAGGATCTGACGCCTCCTCCCCAGGGCCTCTGAGGACTGGGGGCTCCCTGCAACAATCAGGGAGTGAGCACCGGGGTAGCAGACCCTCTAGCCCCAGTGCTCCTTCAGAGGACAGCAATTCCTCCCTACACAGTTCTGACTGTGGCCACAGCACAGACATGGAGACGGAACCACTATGGTAAGCCCATTCCCAAATTTCTGACACACAGAAACTACAGGATAATAAGGGCTTTTCACTTTCAGTCACTGCATTTTGAGATAATTTGTTAATGCAGCAATAGAAAATACTCATCTCTCCTTTCCATCTTGTTAAAAATAGGGCTCACATTCATGTCTCCTGTACATATATTTTATATAGATTTCCTTCCTATCTGCTCCCATCCTTAACAAGAAGCTTCTGTACTACACAACAGTACAGAGGCACATAGGAGGAGGTCAAGAAATGTTGACTGAACACTATCGAGTCATACAAAAAAATTAGGGAACAGAATTTCAATCACCTTATTTTAAAAATAAGTTATAATAATAAAATGACATTTACATTTATATCTCTCCCACTATCACATTCAGATCTGATACAGCTTATGATGAAAAACTGAAAAAAATCAAAAGTTATTAAAGAGCAATCTAATAAAGGAGGTGATGCAGAGCAAGTTTTAAATTTACATTTGTACAATATAAAGCAAATATCTTAACTTTTGCTGAAAAATCTGCTGATTTTGGGTGGAAGCATTACTGAGCAATGGACTTGCCTCAGACCTATCAGCAAACATGGGTTCCTAGACAACTAGTTGAGCATACCCAAATCTGGGGAGACAGCCCATGCAGTGGACACAGGCAGTCACATGTCAGCAGGGTTAAATAGGTCATAGTCCTTTAGCTACTTATATTACTCCACTTACCTTCACCTACTGGGAGGCACTCAAGCTCAGGAGATGCAGGAGCGGCAGGCTTAGGATGGTTACCTGAGTAAGTCCCACCACTCTACATGCCAGGTCTAGCTTGATCCTATTAAAGAAACTTCTCCAGCCAAAGGACAAGGCATTTGCAGATAAGCAGGATTGCTGTATGCTCCCAAGTCCAGGTGGTCAGCGTAAAGTGGAAGCCTTACAGAGTTAGAAGGGAATACTGTCCTATTCCAGAGAAGATCCATGTTATACTTCAAACACCCAATTCAATTTTGCCTGTAAGTTAAAAATGTAAATATTTGCCTGGTGCTGAACTGAGAGCTAAAACAGTCACTGAAACACCATACTGATGGGGAACAAGCCAGTAAAGTAAGTAGACCATCATCTCTTTTACTATCAAAATTTCCCATCCTACCAATGCTATTTATTAGAAGTTTTTAATGGAAACATAAAACAATAAATCACATGGCAAAAATAAACTGTAAAAATTAGCTCATCCATCATAACTGATAATTTTTTAAAACCTTGCTACACTTCAAGTACTATTTTCCTAATACATTAATCAAGTAATAAAGTTAATTTTATGACAACCTTATTAAAATTATTTCTGACAAATATCTTTCATGGTGAGAAAGATTTTAAAAAGTTAAATTTAATATCTCCTTTCAAAAAGTATTTTAAACTCAAGGCTTTGTTTCCATCTAATTTTTTAACAAAGAAAATTCTTATTGTAACAGGAATAAAAAGGATAAGAGAAAGGAATAAAGATTCTATAAGTAAAAATGAAGAAATTCAATGTCATTAAAAGCAGAGAGGACACTTGTATCTTACGCCATTTGAAAAGGGTTGCTTTATTATCAATGTCACTAATCACAATGAAACCATCTCCCACAACTAAAGACATTATAATGAATTTTCTTTACAGCTACAGAGAAATGGGATTTGCTGTTTCACATCAAATAGAACAGGCTGTATAAATTCTTCTTCCTATTTGTTGTAAAATATAATTTCATCTATAAAATCAGTCATGAAATATTAAAACTGAAACAACAGAATTTATATCCTTTACTTAATTTAGTTTAAATGGTCTATTCACTAAAAAAAAAAAAAATTAGGTGGGGAGGTTACATGTGATAGAGCCCCTCCTTTCTCATTAAGTGTTTCCATTAGACCTTTTATTTTCAAGAATTTATAATGTAGCCATAAGTTAGTCTATATTCCTTAAATTTTCTCTCTTTGGCTTCAAAAGGCATGAAAATGAAGCACTTACAAATGCTGATAAAAAGCAAAAAGAATAAGGAGTATAAAATTAAACACAAAATATATTCACACTGAAAACTGTACACTCTAGTGAAAAAAGAATATTAAGCTACAAACAGGGAGGCCTTTGCGACTTCACCAGTAACAAGCTACCGGATGGACTGGAACTTAGTACTTTCCAGAGTCACAACTTCTTTAGAAAAGCAAGAAGAAAAAGAGTAAGACTCCTATATCATTGAGAAAGTCCCTGAGTCCCTGATATTCCTAAGTTGATGAACACTCAAACAGTTAAAAAAAAAAAAAGAAAAAACAAAAAACCCACAACAGTACTCTAACTAATGGATTTGCTTTCCATAACAGCTGGGAAAAGTGTAAGAGGACAGACAAGACACGTGCAGTGGGAACACAAGGCTAAGGGAATAATTCTATAAAAACAGGCCCCTTATGCTGACCCTCACATGCTTTCTCTTCCAAGAAGTCATTTACCTGCAGCCCTGCCTGACCTAAATGAACAGACCATGTCACATTCCTCAGGAGACACACAGGCCCAACATGTCCATAAAAGGAACCCAAGTACCCTTAAGGGGTAAACTTTTGAGACCCTTTTTCACGGATCAGATCCCAAAATTCAGGGGGAAAAAGATAATTCCTCCTAACCATAGAATCAATATATGGTTAAGAATCCAATTAGAAAGACTCAGCATGGGCCAAGGTGACCCTGAGGTGCCATGGCAGCAAGGACTTGAAAGTCTGATATCATCTTGCTGTCACTCAAAAAGTCAAGAGGTGAACCTGGGCAGGACTCTCTGGAAACTTCTTGAGGATCCCCAATAAAAGTGGTGTGCAGGAGAGGCACATTGTCCCTCTTCTCCCTGAGAGGACCCACTCTCTCCCTTGACACTGTCCCCTTCCCTCTTTCTTCTTGCCTCAGTAAACTCATGCCTGTCGCTCTGAGAGACATGTCTGAAATCTTTCTGATTTGATCACAAGAATAGGTGTTTGAAGGGGTCTTCATGCTGCCTCGGTTTCCTGGAAGGCCTCAGCTCTGTAACAGAAGCATTTCTAAAATGTAAATCTGGGGGCAAGACAACAGAGAAAACATAAAGACATCCTGCAGGCTGTTTTGCTAAGGCAGATTCTTCAGGTCCATGTGAAAAGACTAAAACTACTGCTTTTGGAAGAAACCTGGAAAACATAAATTCTAAATGTCAATAAGTAAAACACCATATTAAACTATCAGGCCTCAAGACATTTGGAATGTAAGTTATCAAGTATAGAAGGTCTGGGTATTTAAAAAGTACATTTAGAAAAGAAAAACTTCAGTATTAAATTTTTTAAATGAACATATTTCTATTCAAGTTAACATATATAAAATAAGGTTGTAGTTTTTATTTCCTCTAGGCTGGGAAATTATAGGTAATTTTTTTCTCCTCTTCCTAAAACTCTTCTATACTTTCCAAAATACATTACTTTGGGAGAGGAGGTGACTGCACAGGAAGATTAAAAAAAAAAAAAAGCCTCTTCACACTTCAAGCAATGGAAAATGATAACTACTCCCAATGAAAAACGGGGAGATGGAAATGAACTTACAGCTGTGGCAGGTGCAGGAAAGTCAGAAGTAAAGCACCACAAAGGCAAGTCAGGGGTGACCCGTAATTACAATCAGAGATGCCTAAGATCTCACTGTGGTCAAACACCATGACACCAAGACTCACTAAACCTCGTGTGAAATATCCAAGTCTGGGGCTGGGGCTGGGAGTGAAAACACACGTTGTAATGACTGACAGGTACATAGGAGAAAGAAAGGGAGGAGAAGACGACAAAGGGATGGCTCTGTTACGGTACAATGCAGGGCCAAATGGCAAACACTGAAGGAGTACTGGAGACAGAAAATTATATTAGCAAAAACTGTATCAGGCAAGAACCAATGCATGCTAAACCTGAGGTAATATTTTTACATGGAGCAAAAGAAGGCATGATGTTAAAGCACGTTCCCACAAACTACTTAGTAGTTGCCAGGGAAGGAAAATGAACAATGAAATAATTGGGCAGTGGATAGACTGGTATGAAAAAAATCAACATCCTCAACAAAGGTCAGATGGACATGGTGTGCCCCCAGATGTGACACTCAAAGTGACCACATCACTCACAAATTACTGCAGACAAGAAGGCAAAACTTCTGAGATCATCATGGCAACCTGTGGCAGAGCTGAGTGAAGAGTCTCTCTATGAATGCAGGACGCCAATGGTGGGAGAGGTGCCTTACTGCAAGGTGGGTGGACAACAAGATTTCTCCCCAAATTCATTATTAACCAGGGAAGGAAGTTTAGTGACACGGAGCTGTGGATAAGCTGAAAGTGCACAAAGTCCCAACTGATAATTTTCCAGTGCCAACTACCCAGCTGGCAGCAGGCTGGGAATCTGCCCCGAAGGGGAGGAAGCTGAGCACACTTAAATAAACTCAGACACAGCAGTAAGCTCTCAGGGGAGCCTGGGCGCAGGACTCTGGTGCCCTGGGGCTGCAGCAGCAGCAGGAACCAACGGATGGCTTTAACACATACAGATTGGAGTACCCTGAATCTAAACACATGAAGAAGCAGGGTGGCATCGCAGGTGGAGTCAGTGACCAGGATTCTGCTCAATAGGACCTAACACCCGTAGGACCTAACACCCGGGGGGTGGGGGTGGGGGGGGGCGCATGTTAGGTCTTCAGATCCAAGAGATACTGGCTGAAATTCTCAGGTGCAGCAGAGGCTAGCGTGAGCTAGCCTGATTCGAAGGGGCAGCCTGGATCTAGAGCTTTCCTCTACTTTCAGACCCTGAATTCTGTAAACAGACGCAGTCATACAGGTCCTGGGTGCTCCAAGTGGGACTGACCTTTCACACCCACTAGTGGTTGCATTTGAGACCTCCACAGACACTGGTCTAGCTGAGCAGGTGTCTCCTTCATGTCTGCCTCCCTTTGCTGGAGATGTGAATGCCCCATGCATCATCTCTTGGGGCAAGTGGGACCCTCAAGACACCCAAGAGTGGGGCGATAATGGTCCCAGGTGTGCTCAGTTCAGGCCAGCCACTCTCCTGGAACAGCAAGAGTCCCTTACAGCTGCACCAGAATCCACAAGTCTCCCAGCGGCTCCTGGTTCCTCGGCTGAAGTGAGACAAGAGTTTGGGCAGACAGGCACTAAACTGCCCTGCAACTCCAGTGGCCCTGAAATCTCTTCTTACAGGAAGCAGAGAAAGTGAATGTTTGCAACCCCTTTACAGGAGAAAATGACTGGAAGGCCTTCTGGGAATCTCACTGTCAGCTGAGATCACCAAAATTCATTCCCTCCAACAAACTCAACTGAGAAGTAACTCCACCTAGAAGCCAGCTAAACATTTTGACCTCAACGGTAATAATTCAGAACCTTCCCAACTCCCTTTTTTTTTCTCTGTTGTTGTTTTTAGAATTGGTGTTCCTAAGTGTATGCATTGTGTATGTATGTATTGTGTGTGTGTGGGGGGGGGACTGATTTTTACTGCCGCTGTGATGTGTTGTTTTTGTCTGTTGAGTCCATATTGCTGTGGTTCAACCTGTGGAGGTCTACAATATTGCAAACCAGTCCTCAATCTCTTTGCGCTAACAGGACCCCCAGTCTTTATTACCATCTTCTTCCCTTAACACTGTCAATTGCTCAGCTCTATTCTGATCTCTCTGATCCTTCCTCAAAGTCACTACCCCACTCTCACCCCATTTCTATCTTTTCCTATTTCTAGCACAATAGCCTACAACATCTAGTAGCTACCTTCTAGCTCTATATCCTAATTCACAAGTTCCACACTACCTTCCTACCTCATTCCCTTTTCTCTCTAGACTGTTTTGTCCTCACCTACAAAGGTCCAGGTAAACCGAAATGAAACCATACTTGAAAACAGGTGTTTGATTGCTAACCAAGTATAATGTGAAAGCTACCAAGAAAGAAAACTGCCAATCCAATTGCTCCTATAGATGCTAATCAACACTGTAACAGCTACAGTTGACATTGTCTGCTGTATGCAGTGGCTGTGCTTATTGACTTCTATCCTCTATCCCCTGAGGTATTGGAAAACCTAAAGGTCAACAGCACTTCACAGATTGAGGTGCCAGCAATTGAACTATGCTACCCAAATTATACCCCAGATCAACTAAGCAAAGAGATAAAAAGCTCCAATACCATCAACAAAGCCCCCAATAGAATTATTCACTGACGGACCCCAAGCCACATTGCCAGTTACTGAAAATGAGGAAAAAGGGAAACAATCCTTCACCTGAACCCCACAGTTCCCCACCCTGTCCATGGTGGGGGTCCTATATGAAAACCTAGAAAAATGTATTAATAATATGATTAGTGATTCAATCAAAGAATTAAAAGAAGATTTAAGGAAAGAGATAAGAGAGAAATTTCAGGAGATGAGAAACCACATATATAAAAAGCTAGACTTTCTGAAAAGAGATGGAGCAGAGCTCTTAGAATTGAGTAATACTGTCAACCAAATCAAAAGCTCATTGGAAGATACTAGTACCAGAATAAACTCAATAGAAAATAAAACCTCAGCTCTCGAAGGAACATCAGATAACAAAGACAGGCTGAGCAACATTGGGTTTCAAGGACGACAGACAAGAAAAGAAACTTACTATGCATGATTAGAACTTCCAAATAGTATTTGACAAGATGAGAACAAATAACATGAGAGTAATTGGGCTTGATGAAACACTGAATAACAAACAAGGGGCACTAGGAACCATCTAAGTGAAACTGCCAAGGAGAATTTCCCCATATCAGAATTGATCCAAAAAAAAATCAAAATCAAAACACCTATGGGACACCAAACAGACCTAACCAAATGAGAAATTCACTGAGACACATCATTTATAAAATGAACAGAGAAATCAAGGAAAGGATCCTAAAAGCAGCAAGGCAAAAACACCAAATGACCTTCAGAGGCAGACCAATTAGGATCACTATGGATTTCTCAGATCAGAAAATAAAGGCCAGGAGAGCATGGAACAATATTTTCCAAATTTTGAAAGACAACAATTTTTAGCCAAAGATAACATACCCTGCAAAACTCAGCTTTAAATGTGATGGGGAAATTAAATACTTCAATGATAAATTCATGCTAGCAAGGTACATGAACACAAAGCCTGAGCTAGAGAAAATTCTCAAGGACATAATTCATGCAGAGGAACATGCAAACAACTTCCAAAACCTTTAAACAGAAGAAAGTCAATAATCACAAAACACACTAGAAGATATCCAAAATGGCACAAAACAGCAATAGTCACAACGTCAGGGACCCAGACACCCATATCTATTTCAACTCTGAACATGAATGGACTCAATGGCCCAATCAAAAGACTTACTGGATTGGCTTACTGGATCAAAAAACAAAATCCAACAACATGCTGCCTATAGGAGACACAATCAAAAATAGACACAGACTGAATGTGAAAGGTTGGCAAAATGTCTACCAGGCTTGTGGCGTGAAAAAGCAAGATGGAGTTGCATTCCTTATATCTTATAAAGTTAATTTAGACAAAAAACTAGTCTGAAAGGACAAGGAAGGTCACTAAATCATAGTGAAAGGAACAATTCATTGCCAAGTTCAACCAGCAAGGCGGCAATAACGACACGCACACACTTGCTTCTTGTGGAGAACTCTCGCGCACTCTTTATTCAGGAAGTTGTACCGATTATATAGCGAAGGTAACCCCATCAGCAAGTTGTTGCTACAAGGAAGAAAACTCTGCTGCCGGCTCCTATTGGTTGTCCCTAGGTGGTCAGATATTGCAAGCATACGAACCAGGAACAGCACGAGGTCAGCTGACTTGGTTTGGCCAGCCGCCATCTTAAAGCTGCCTACGTGGTGCGGCCCCCAGGTGCCGCCCGCCACAATTCATCAAAAAGACATAATGATAGTTAACATTTACACCCCCAATTACAGCCCTCCCAAATATATGGAAAAAGTACTCAAGGACATTAAACCCCTCATCACTCTCAACACAATAATACTGGGGGACTTTAATACACCACTATCAACATCAGACATATATCACCCTAACAAAAAAAAAATCAACAAAGATATCTCTAACCTAAACAACTCTCTAAATCAACTGGACCTAACAGGCATTTACAGAATATTCCATCCCAAATTGGCTGACTTTACCTTCTTCTCAGCAGCTCATGGATCCTTCTCCAAAATAGACCACATCCTAGTCCACAAAACTAACCTTAACCAATATAAAAACATTGATATAGTTCCATGTATCCTGTCAGACCAATGGTCTGACAATCTGACAATGGTAGGATCTTAGCAATGAACAGCAAGAAAAACAACAGAACCTACTCAAATACTTGAGTATTTGAATAATACTCAATAATAATAAGATTGAATAATAGCTTCTTAAATGAAGAACAGATAAAAGAGGTAATGAGAATAGTAATCAAGAAATTCTTGGAAATGAATGAGAATGATGAAACAATGTATCGAAATCTCTGGAATAGTATGAAAGCATTCTTAAGAGGTAAATTTATAGCACTGAGTGCTTTCATCAAAAATCAGGAAAGAATCCAAATAAATAGACTTATGCTCCAACTCAAATCCCTATAAAAAGAGTAACAATCCAACCCCAAATCTAATAGAAGACAGGAAATAACTAAGATCAGAGCTGAAATCAATGAAATTTAGAACATAAAAACACAAATAATCAACAAAACAAAGAGTTGGTTCTTTGAAAAAATAAATAAGATCAACAAACCCCTTGCCAACCTCACCAAAAGGAAGAATTAAGTGAAGCAAATCAACAAAACCAAAGATGAAAACAGAGATATTACCACTGACTCAACCAAAATCCAGAAGATTATCAGAACTTATTTTGAAAAATTATACTCTGCCAAATTTGATAATCTGGAAGAAATGGACAATTATCTTGCCACATATAACATTCTCAAATTAACATGGAAGGACATTGAAATTCTAAACCAATCAATCTCAGGTAGCAAAATCGAAACAGCAATCAAAGGCCTTCCAAAAAAGAAAACCCCAGGACCTGATGGATTCACTGCAGAATTGTACCAGATCTTTACAGAAGCATTAACACTGATCCTCTAACAAGCTTTCCCATGAAATTGAAAGGGCTGCAACCCTCCCAAACACTTTTTATGAAACAAATATAACCCTAATACCAAAATCCAACAAAGACACATCAAGAAAAAAAACTACAGACCAATTTCCCTGATGAACACAGACGCAAAAATTCTTAATAAAATTCTAGCTATCCAGATCGAAAAATACATCAAAAAGATAATACATCATGATCAAGTGGGCTTCATTCCAGGAAAGCAGAGCTGATTCAACATACACAAATCAATAAATGTAATTCATCACTTAAACAGAATTAAAAATAAAAATCAAATAATCATCTCAATTGATGCAGAAAAGGCCTCTGATAAAATTCATTACTCATTTATGCTCAAAATTCTGGAGTAGATAGGGATCAAAGATACTTTAATTTTGTAAGAGCCATTTACGACAGACCCATAGCCAACATAATGCTTAATGGAGAAAAACTGAAAGCATTTCCACTGAATTTAAGAACAAGAAAAGGATGCCTGCTTTCACCACTCTTATTCAATATAGTCCTTGAAACCCTAGCCAGAGCTATTAGACAAGAGAAGGAAAACAAAGGATTTTGAATAGGAAAATAGGAAGTCAAGATGTCTTTATTTGCTGATGACATGATCCTATACCTAGAAGACCCAATAAACTCGACCAGAAGATCCTAGAGTTTATAAATGATTTCAGCAAAGTGGCTGGTTATAAGATTAACATTCATAAATCATTAGCTTTCCTATACTCCAGCAACAATTCCACTGAAGAAGAAACTAGGAAGTCTGTCATATTCACAATTGCCTCAAAAAGAATAAAATACTTGGGCATCAATCTAATCAAGGATATAAAGGACCTCAATGATGAAAATTACTGAACATTAAAAAAGGAAATTGCTACTTGAGTAGAAGGAAAAACATTCCATGTTCTTGGTTAGGCAGAATCAATATAATCAAAATGGCCATTCTACCAAAAACCCTATACAGATTCAATGCAATCCCCATCAAGATGCCAATGACATTCTTCATGGACAGGGAAAAAGCAATTCTCAAATTCTTGGAATAACAGAAGGCCCAGAATAGCAAAAACATTTACTAAGCAAAAAATAGGAAGTAGGAGGTGTCACAATTCCTGACCAGAAATTATAGCGTAGGACTATCGTAACAAAATCAGCATGGTATTGTTATCAAAACAGAAATGAAGACCAATGGAACAGAATAGAAGTTACTTAGACAACAATCAAATCTTTAACCATCTGATATTTGATAAAGGGAGCAAAAGCATAGTGTGGAAGAAGGACAGCCTGTTCAACAAATAGTGCTGGACAAACTGGACAGCCATAAGCAGACAAATGAAATTGGATCATTACCTCTCACCCTGCATAAAAATCAAACCAAAATGGTTCAAGGATCTGGAAATTAAACCAGCAACTTTACAACTGCTTGAAGAAAAAGCAGGATCAACACTACATGACATAGGGGTTGGTACCACCTTCCTTAACAAGACTCCCATAGAGCAGGCATTAAAGCCAAGAAGAAATGAATGGGATACCATTAAACTAAAAAGCTTCTGCACAGCTAACGAATTAGTCAAGAGTGTCAAGAGAGAATCTACAGAATGGGAGAAAATCTTTGCCTGCTACATCTCAGACACAGGACAAATATCCAGAATGCACAAAGAACTTAAAAAACTGAACACCAAAACCACAAATAATCCAATCAATAAATGGGCTAGGGAGTTGGGCAGAAATTTCTCATCAGAGGAAGTCCTAAAAGCCTATAAATATATGGAAAATGCTCTACATCACTAGCAATCAGAGAAATGCAAATCAAAACTTCTCTGAGATTCCACTTCACTCCTGTCAGAGTGGCAAAATTGAAGATTATGAATAATAACATGCTGGAAGGGTTGTGGGAAGAGAGGAATACTTTCACACTGTTAGTAGGACTACAAGTTTGTATAGCAACTCTGGAAAGCAGTATGGAGACTCCTCAAAAACTTAGGCTTGGAACCATCTTATGACCCAGCTATCCCACTCCTGGGTATTTTACCAAAAGAGCTAGAATCAGCATATTACAGAGATACAGCTTCATCAATGCTTATAGCAACTAAATTTACTACAGCTAAACTATGGACCAACTCAGATACCCCTCACTGGATGAATGGATTCAAAAACTGTGGTACATATGTACAATGGAATTCTACTATGCTATCAGAGAGAATGATATCATGGCATTTGCAGCCAAATGAAATGGATGGGGAAAATTATGTTAAGGGAAATATCCCAAACTCAGAGACTCAAGGGCCAAACGTTTTCTCTCATATGTGGAAGCTAGAATACAATCGGAAACAGACTGAAAGTTGGCTAAGCTAATAATCTCAACATGGGTGAATTTTTACACGAACAGGGGGAACCTTGCATATGAGGCTAGGTGATGAAGAGAGGGGGTAGGGAGGGGAGGTGGGAATAAGAGGGATATCAAGACATTCTGAGGGAGGTAATAGAGGGGTTATCAACCCAGTGGGGAATCTTTGACTTCTATGAGAAGCCCAATTAACATGGGGGTAAAATAGGGGAAACACGGGATGGGGGGGAACCAAAGGGGCAAAATCATGAACTGGCATCAGCCTTGGCTTGCTCTGTCATTATGCATGTGATTATGATTATGTGGCAATGATACCCTGCTATATGTATGACTATGTTTAACAAATTGAAAAAAAAGAAAGAAAGCAAAACTTCCACCTAATCAAGAGGACATAGCAGACACACCAGGAAGAATGCTTCATTTTAAGAAAACAATAACAAGGAGGACTGCATTTTTCAAAAAATGTCAACATCATAGAAGACAAAGGCTATGGAAATGTTCCAGATTACAGAAGGATGAAGAAGCACATGAGCTAAATGTAACACCTGCTCTCAGACAGTCCTGTGGCAGGGAAAAATGCATTAAGGATATTTTAGTACAACTGACAAGAAGTAACACTGTAAATTTATAAAACTGATAACAGTCATATGGTTATGTAAGATGATGCCGCTATTCTTAGAACATAACAACCAAGTGTTCAAGGGAAAATGGTCAAGATGCTTTTTTATTTTTTTAAAGAGAGAAGGACAGTGAGAGAGTTAGAGTGAGAGTGAGAAAGAGAGAGAGAGAAAATCAATTTTTATTGAGTTTTTTCACATGCTTTTGTTGCTCTGACACTTAGTTGTGTACGTGGGTGCTGGAGTTTGAACCAGTGTACTTGCACATGCTGGGCAAGTACTGTAACCACTGTGCACTGCTCCAGCCCCCATGATGCATTTTAACTTGCTCTCAAGTAGCGCAGAAAGAAAAGCAAAGTGTATGCATGTGTGCATGTAGGTATGTGAGTACAGTGTGCACATGAGAAAGAGTAAGAGAAAAAACAAGTGGGACAGGGCTGGGGTGTAGCTCAGTAGTATAGCACTTGCCTAGCATACACCAAGGCCCTTGGTTTGATGTCCAGTATGTCAAAAATAAATAAACAAAGTAAAACAATGAAATGGAGCCAAATGACAACAATAAATGACTCAGGATAAAGGTTACACGGGTGTTCTTGAAAAGCTTTTCAGTTTTATTTTTACATTTTTTTAAATGTGTATAAGATGTGTATATATTCTGGACATTGCAACTGTCCCCAGGAGTGCCCCCCCAATTACCCTCCCTTATCCCTCCCTTCCCCTTCCCATTATAACTCTAAAAATAGTATTAAATTGTAAAGCATTACATCTTATCTGAATTTAACTCATGTTTCTAGACCAACTTTCTC